>JARBWK010000010.1:51846709-51922532 GCA_030556195.1 Anolis apletophallus
GGGGTCCCAACTGAGGAGCCGGTCCCTCTTCCTCAGACTGATGTTCTCTGCCCAAGACCCCCATTTTCCAAGGCAGCTGGAGGGCTGCTCATCATGGAGTGGGATGCTCCTGTAGCATCTCTGGAGATCTTATCCTCCAGCCTCACTTCCTCTCTGTGCTTCTCCAGGTCTGCTACCTTGGCTTCAAGGGAAGAAACACGTTCCCTGAGAGCCAGGAGCTCACTGCAGCGAACGCACACCCAAGACTTCTGCCCGGCAGGCAGATAGTCATACATGTGACACTCGATGCAAAACACTGGGAACCCCCCCCTCCCACTGCTGGCTGGCTACCTCCATTTCTTATTAATATTTTTTTTGTAGATTAACTGTTTTGTCGTGGTCTTAATTTACTTAATTTAATTTTTTACAAGTCTTTGGATATTTCTTTTCCGACTTGTTACAAGTTTATGCTCTATCTGACTGATTTAAAAAACAGAAACTAGGCTAACTCCTCCCACCTGGCAGGATGTGAGTCAGCTGGGAGCTGCTGTAGCAGGCCCCACCCCTTCAAGGAATGTGCTTAAGGCTTAAGGCAACTAGGAAGGGAAAACAACCTCTTTTTTGCAGCTGCTAACAAAGACCTAAAGCAGTACTGGAATCTAAACCACAAATTTACCCCAGGAACTTACCAGTGCTCCTTTCTTTCTCCTTTATTTATTTTCTGTTTTATTCCTTATTTGAAAGTAGTCTGCTTGATCTGCTTTTCACAAGGACAGTTAGCTGACTGATTTGAAAACAGAAACTAGGCTAACTCCTCCCACCTGGCAGGATGTGAGTCAGCTGGGAGCTGCTGTAGCAGGCCCCACCCCTTCAAGGAATGTGCTTAAGGCTTAAGGCAACTAGGAAGGGAAAAACAACCTCTTTTTGCAGCTGCTAACAAAGACCTAAAGCAGTACTGGAATCTAAACCACAAATTTACCCCAGGAACTTACCAGTGCTCCTTTCTTTCTCCTTTATTTATTTTCTGTTTTATTCCTTATTTGAAAGTAGTAGTCTGCTTTTCACAAGATCTGCTTTTAAAAACAGAAACACAACCTGGACATGTGAGTCAGCTGACTGATTTAAAATGTGCTTAAGGCAGAAAACTAGGCAACCTAAGCTGCTAACAAAGACCTAAAGCAGTACTGGAATCCCACCTGGCATTTATTTTCTGGATGTCTGATCTGCTCACAAGCTGGACTGATTTAAAAACAGAAACTGGCTGGCAGGATGTGAGTCAGGCCCACCCCTTCAAGGAATGTGCTTAAGGCTTAAGGCAACTAGGAAGGAAAAACAACCTCTTTTTGCAGCTGCTAACAAAGTCCTAAAGCAGTACTGGAATCTAAACCACAAATTTACCCCAGGAACTTACCAGTGCTCCTTTCTTTCTCCTTTATTTATTTTCTGTTTTATTTATTTTCTGTTTTATTCCTTATTTGAAAGTAGTCTGCTTGATCTGCTTTTCACAAGGACAGTTAGCTGACTGATTTAAAAAACAGAATATAATGGTGGAAAAATGAAAGTTTGTCCCTAGGAGCCTACTTCTGCCTTTGAGATGGCAGATTTTTTGTTAATTCATCACTCAGGTCTTTAGGCTTTCTCTTTTCCACCAGGCACCTGTTTCTGCCTTTGAGGTGGTGGCTCCAGGATTTCTGCCTGTTTCTCTCAGGCTCGGTCTTTCTTAGCCTTACATTTCATACACAAAAGAAGTAGCAGACAAATGAAACGTGAGGCTGGATAGACTGAGGATCTGAGACATGAGGAGCACTGCAGACACTACGTTGAAGGTGGAAACAGGTGGGTGATGGCAAAAAAGAGACTGAGGATATGAGTTACAAATCCAACTAGAAGGCTCAGTTCACTTCAGCCTAAATTTGTTCTGCACTCCATACTTGTTCGGCTGCTTATGATGATTTGTATTTGGCAATTGTAGGATAGGAAAGGGGGACGTATACAGTATAATGAGGCAATCTTTAGACATAACAGGTAGGATTAATTGCAACATCTTTTATGCCTCATTTGGTAAACTATGTTTTGTAGTACCATTCTCTCAGCGCCATAGTTAGAATAATGAAATAGTAACCAACTGTTTAGAATGTAGAGCTCTGAAATATGTTGTATAGTTGCATTCCTGAATGGCAATGAATCTCAGATACATTATCATTCAGGAATGCAATTGAACAGCATATTTTAGGGCTCTGGAGATTGATTATACACAGTATTAAGCAGGCAGGGGACAAGTTTGTTTATAAATAAATATATTTAAATGATGCACTTTGAGATCAAATTTGTTGTATGGCTGGATAAAAAATAAGGGAGGCAAGACATGTGCACCAAAAAAACCCCAACTATTGAGTCTTTGAACCATTGTTTTGAATTGGTTATGTACACTGAGAATGATCACTTTTAAACAGTTGAAAACAGAAGTCTTTTATGACATTGTTTGCAGATTGCCCAACTTTCATGTCATTAACCTGCTTTTCTGTTTGAACAAGAAAGGCTTTGAAGAAGTATTGAAGTATTTCTAACATTATTTAACACATCTTCAAATTGATAAACTAGGATGGTGTATGTTGCAACATACTGACTAGATAATAAGTTTGCTTTGGAACCTAAACAGTCCTAAACTGACTGTGTAAATGATCCTTCTGTGGATACTGTAGTTTAAGACAGAATTGACCATTTCCCTACTTTGTGAATAGTCAACATGTTGCCTGCTTTATATATAATTGTAAACATAATTTGAGCTGAATATCCATAAAATATTGTTTACTTTAAAAACTACTTCTGATATGATTATTTGATTATACAGAAGTATTGTAATCGTGATACAATAATTTAAATCAGGTTAATAAATCCCAGACTTGAAAGAAACGCAATGGATCTGCTTTTCCTCAGCAATATCTCCGATGTGTGAGTTACATGTCTCACAAATACCTGCGACTGAGATCATGTCTGGAGATGATTCTATTTTTATTTAACATGCTAACAAAAGCCAGGGAAAATACCACATTTACTTGAATCCAGTATGCCATCAAACCTAATGTGCACCCCAATTTTCAAGACCCTGAAACTAAAAAAGAATGTCCTAGTGAATGTAATGTGTAGCAGCAAAAGTGCCATCTTGGTAAAAAGATGTTGTTGTGGGCTTAGAATTCCTTATTTAAAAATAAACAGTGTTACATCACCAAACCTTCCAGCTATTGAAAGCAACACCATAGAATCAGATAACCCTTCCCTCAAGGAGCCTAGAAAGATAAAGAAGAGAGGGGGGAAAGAGAAGGGAAAGAAAGTACAAGAAGGAAGGGGAGAAAGAAGCCTTGAAAGAAAAGGGGGAGAGAGGGAAAGAATAAAAAGAAGATGCAAGAAGGAAAGAGAGAAAGAAAAGGCATGGAGAAGGAAGGGGGGAAGGGAGAAAAGGAAAGGAACTCTGCAGCGGCCTTTCCCAGAGTGCCTTGGGGCCGGGCGGACTAAGTCCAGACAGGTGGTGAAGCGTGGAGGCGAGGGAGCATATAGTCCCATCCCTTCTTTCCTCATTCTCTTTCACAGAGCCTGAAGAGAAGGCTAGGAAGGATCGGATACCCTGTGGGGGGACCCAGGACCTTGATGCATTCTGCTGCTGCTCCACCGCCGCTCTTGAGGTCCTAGGACTCCTGAGATGCAGCTCTCCTCCTCAGTCTCTTTTTCCCCTTGCTTGCTTGCCTGTCTTCCTCTTGGGGATGTTGCCTTCATCTCCTCCATTTCGAAGCCTGTGGTGAGGGAGCCAGCCCTGGCAAGGCAGCAGCCCAGGCAAGCCAAGGAGCCGCTCCTCCTCTAGATTCGCCACCTCTCTAGGGTGGGCTGACTTGCCGGCTGCTTGCTGCAGACTCCGGAAGCAGAAGAGAAAAGTTGAAGGAGGCTGTGGCTTGCTGGGGTTGCTGTCTTGCCATGGTCAGCTCTCTTGCCAGCCGTTTGTTGCAGACCCCAAAGTAGTAGCCACTTCTGCTCCTGGGGTCTGCAGCAAGTTCCAGGTGAGGGAGCCTGCCCTGGTGAGGCAGTGCTCTGGCAAGCCAAGGAGGCTGTGGATTGCAGCAAGCAGGGAGAGCTATTACCGCATTATGCGAAACCAATATGCACCCCAATTTTGGCAGGGCCATTTAGCAAAAAAAGGTGTGCATTAGAATTGTGTAAATACAGTAGTTACTGCTCCCTCCTGTGGTCATAACTTGCCCCATTTTTCCAACTTCCCACAATTAATGTTTCCTTGTATTCTGTAATGCAAATACAGTTGTTTATTGAATTACTTTGAGGATTTTGAAGTTGCAAGTGAAAAGCCTACAATCAGAACATGAGCCCAACAATTTCCTGACACTTGTGCTTTCCAGCAAGTGAAATGCAGAGACACATTGCTTCTGATAATGGGAATGTTATATAGCTGTCAGAGTAACCATGAATACTGCCATAAACCTATGTCACCTCCTACAGCTGTCTCGAGTTTCTGGCCATCACTACCTTCTTCAGTTCATGCCATGTATTACTTCTGTCTGTCTCAGTCTCCTACCATTCAGCTTCATTGTGTGATCTGAGATTCTAATAGTACATATGTGAAATAAACTTCTCTCTATCCACTTTTCCACACCATGCATAATTGTATTTACTTCTAAACTAAAAGAACCCAAGTTTTGCTCTAGACTCCCTGAGCGATACCACCTTGACTTTCACGTGAGATGTTACTATCTCAGAAATGTTGCTTTTTTTTTTGTTTATGTTTTGCTTGAATGTTGTAATGTTTTATTTTTATATGTTGACTGTTGTTTGACTTTGTACTGTCTTTTCACATGTTGGAAGCTGCTTTGGGTCCCCACTGTGGGAGAAAAGTGGCATATAAATAAAGATATATTGTTATTGCTGATACAAAAAAATTAAAGTATCAGGACTCTTTTTTGGGGTAACTTTTGACAAACTGAAGTTGTCTTCCAGAGGCACTCTGAGTAAAATCCTTAATAGAATTATCTTTGGCTCTTTCAAGACATAAAAAGAAAACAGATTGTCCTATCAGAGCAAGTTTCATATTGAGGGCATCCTAGCCCTACTTGGATCATAAGGAAACAGTGTTAAATGAACAGTGTAATCAGCGAAGAGAACACTGTCTCTAGTTTTATTTTCCACATGGAAGATTACAACATGAATCCGAAAGTCTCCACTGAAAGCTGGATTTTCCAGACTTCAGTGGAGATCTTCCATAGATAGTGGCAGTTTTCTACTGTCACCCTACACATGAATACACAAAGGTAGAGAAAGCAAACCGATACAACGGAATGTCATGCAATTAAGGTAAACAATGTGGTAGGAGTGAGTGCACCTCTGAGTAGCACTGGTAATCAATGGAGAGAAGCATCAAGTTTAACATCAAGCATTTATAAAAAGCATATGTGTGAACACAGTAACAATGTAATAGGGATACCTCGCTCATAGGCGTGTGGCCTATGGCATAGGTGGGGTTCTACACAGTTGGGAAAGGTACAGTACAAATGATATGTGGCCCAAACAGAGATGAGCAGAGATATACAACAATCAATAAGATAGCGAGGTATAATGTTATACAACACAAAGTGATGGTTCAGCACATGGTATCCTTTCAACACAACATTATAGTACAACACATGGTATACGTTCAACACATAGGTATGCAGTTAAGCAAAATTCCACATCCCAGGGGTCTGAGGTGGAGGGGAAAGATGCGGTCCTCAGGTGTGTGCCTGGGGCTGCGGAGCGGACAAGCCGCGGCTTCTCTGGCGCTATTAGCGAAAATGTTTGTTGTTATTCGGAGGTGAGGTGAGCCCGTCGAAAGTGGGGTGACGGGGTTTGGGATTCGGGTTGGAGATCCAACAGTTCAGAATAAGTACTCACTCCGAGGTGGGGGTCCGTGGGGGTGAGCCGCGGAGTCCCGGAGTTTGAATGGCATATAGCCGTAAAGTAAGGAAAAAGGCGCAATGCTGCTGCAAGCGGTGATCTCGTTGCGAGTGGCGAAAAGGAGATCCTTTGCCGAATGGTGAAGCGCCGCGGGGCAAATGGGCCTCACACCATGGGTGGAGGCTTTGCCAACGGCTTGGGTGACTGGCACCGTAGTGTTTTGCCGTTTCGCGGATATCGCCGTCAGGCGATTACAGTGTGACTACACAGGAATCTAGCAGCGGAGGCGTTCAAACAAGATTGTCATCAGGGCTTCATAAGTGGAAGATCCTTTCAGGCTGAATCCAGCCTGAAAGGATCTTCAACTTATGAAGCCCTGATGATAATCTTGTTTGAACGCCCGCTGCTAGATTCCTGTGTAGTCACACCGTAATCGCCCTGACGGCGATATCCGCGAAACGGCAAAAACACTACGGTGCCAGTCACTCAAGCCGCTGGCAAAGCCTCCACCCATGGTGAGGCCCATTTGCCCCGGCGCTCACCATTCCGGCAAAGGATCTCCTTTCGCCACTCGCAACGAGATCACCGTTTGCAGCAGCATTGCGCCTTTTTCCTTACTTTACGGCTATATGCCATTCAAACTCCGGGACTCCGCGGCTCACCCCCACGGACCCCCACCTCGGAGTGAGTACTTATTCTGAACTGTTGGATCTCCAACCCGAATCCCAAACCCCCGTCACCCCCACTTTCGACGGCGTCTCACCTCTCCGAATAACAACAAACATTTTCGCTAATAGCGCCAGAGAAGCCGCGGCTTGTCCGCTCCGCAGCCCCAGGCACACACCTGGAGGACCGCGTCTTTCCCCTCCACCTCAGACCCCTGGGATGTGGAATTTTGCTTAACTGCATACCTATGTGTTGAACGTATACCATGTGTTGTACTATAATGTTGTGTTGAAAGGATACCATGTGCTGACCCATCACTTTGTGTTGTATAACATTATACCTCGCTATCTTATTGATTGTTGTATATCTCTGCTCATCTCTGTTTGGGCCACATATCATTTGTACTGTACCTTTCCCAACTGTGTAGAACCCCACCTATGCCATAGGCCACACGCCTATGAGCGAGGTATCCCTATTACATTGTTACTGTGTTCACACATATGCTTTTTATAAATGCTTGATGTTAAACTTGATGCTTCTCTCCATTGATTACCAGTGCTACTCAGAGGTGCACTCACTCCTACCACATTGTTTACCTTAATTGCATGACATTCCGTTGTATCGGTTTGCTTTCTCTACCTTTGTGTATCTATTGTGCAAGCACCCCTGCCTTGTGCTACCCTACACATGAAGGCAGTTGAAAATATGACATAGGTGGTGGGGCGAGCATGTTTCTTGTCACATGTTTTTTCACCATACTTTCTTTTCAATTGAATAGGTCCTTTTTGTAGCTATTATTCTATACAGAATTTGTAGTGGCCTTTACTCTGATAGTCTAGGCCAGACTTGGAATATTGAATTCTTCATTTATACAGACTGTCATAGGAAAAATATTTTGCTTAATCCACCCACATCAGTAGTCTGCCATATGGCTTTATCTTCCTCAGTTTTCTTTATGGGGCTAATTGTATTTAGATTGGAGGAGGACTTTGAACTTTTCCTAAACAATCCTGAATTCTTTTTTTCATTTTCTTGAGTTGTCCATATTATAGACAGGTTCTCCTTTATATCTTGAAGACAAAAGGCTATGTAATATATTTTGGATGATGCAGTTTATGCTTTAATTGTTAAATTGTTAAATATACATTATATTTTGTTCTTTTTCAGGATGATTTTGCAAAAGGAGGGGCCTCGCTCACTCTTCCGGGGACTAGGTCCTAACTTGGTAGGCGTGGCTCCATCCAGGTAACATCCTCTTAGTTATTGGTGCAAGTTTTCGAAAGGATTTTTTTTTTTATCTGGTAGTAGAAGTTTGTAGTATTTTCCTTTCAATCAATGGATATGGGAGTGGGGTGGGGCTTTTTGGGGGGAGGTTGTGTAATATACTGTACACATACTACTCAGACATGAATATGTAGAATGTGTGTACATGCACATTACCTATATCTTTATCTTACATAACTTGGTTTCTTAATTTGGCTTTTTGCCAGAGTTGTCAATCATGTTTTGTCGGCAGGTAGACGTTAACTATAATTGCTAGGTCATACTGTTAACAGGTGAGAGAGCCAACATGGTGTAATCGTTTGAACATTGGACTGTGACTCTGGAGACCAGGGTTCGAATCTCTGCTCGGGCATGGATATTTGTGGGGTAACTTTGGACAAGTCAACTGGTATTAGCTTCACAGGAAAACAAAGGCAAACCTCCTCTGAACATCTGCTGCTATAAAAACCCATATTATGTTCACCTTAATGTTACCAGAAGTTGAAAACAACTTAAAGTCACACAGCAACAACTATGAACAGTTAATATATCTGTCAGTGACTTGACAATTGCTATGATTTTCACTTTTTTCACATTTGCCGCTGAAGTTTATAAATGTATATGGGAAGCCTTATTACACACAAAAGTTGTCTTGTGATACCTTGAAGACTAACATATTTTATTTGGTGTGTGTTTTTGTGTACTGAATTTCATGGAGTGAGCTACAATCTACGTGAGTTATGCTAAATAAAACTTGAAAATGTCACTAGGCACTATTTTGCTCCAGAACTAGATTGTATGCTTTTTTACAAATGTAATTTTTGTATAGGCAGGTCTCATTTGTAATGGTTATAGTTGTAGCATAAAAATTATGCTTAGATTTTTATCAAAGACAGCTGGGCTGAAATGATATCACTACTCCAGTAAAGCAGTACATAATAAATCCTAAAGATTATAAAGATCTCAAGCAGCACAGGAAAAAAAATATAGAATTCTAGAGTGGAATACACTTTGGCACAGATAGCAAATTTCCTTCCTTTCCTGTAAGAGACAATTAATGTGTTGAATGAACTGTGAAAAATAATTATATTGTAATAGCAAAAATTGAGATGTGCCAAAAAAAAACCCTCCTGTTGTCTGAATAAGATGGCTGCATGCCTAGTTCTGGATACTCACTCAGGCCACCTTTGAGTAAAGAAGGAGGCTCGATTCATCCCGACAGACCTGACCTGCAGTCCAAACACTTATCCCTGGAGAAGCATTTAAGCAACATTATCCATGTGGATAGCTTTCTTCATAGAATGGAACAAAATACTGTTACAGTACTTTCCCTGTAGAGTGAGAATATGGAGCTGTGCTTTGAGAGTGGAAGTATAACTCTGGATATCAGGATTCAAATCCCTTTTTCGCCATGGAAATTCATTGAGTGACATTTGGCAAGTCACAATATCTCATCTTCAGAGGAAGGCAATAGCAAATCTCGTTTGAACAATTTTTGCCAAGAAACCCTGTGATAGGATCCTCTTAGTTTCTGTATAACTCAAAAATGTGAAGGCGCACCACAGTAACAACTGTCTTTGTAGATGGTGGTCTTCTCATAATCCTACAGAATGTTGCTTTCTCACCCTTATCCCTTTTCTCGTACTTTGGTATCATGCTGCATCTGTTGTGTGTTTATAAATACTATGTATGCTTTGTAACGAAAGGAATAATCAATTACAGTATTCTGTAAATAAAGGATAGGTTGCAGTAGATATCCCTGCTATCCATAGATGAGCAATTGCAGGGCTATTTCTGGTTGGTTTATACCTCACATGAAATATTTAATATGCATCTCATATGTGTGTGTGTGAGAGAGAGAGAGAGAGAGAGAGAGAGACCTAGGATTCATGATTGCTGAAAAAGCCTGGCAGTTTCAATCTGTTAGAAATTGAGATGTAAAGATAGCTTTGAGACTGTTTTAAGCAATCTCATAGTTTTTGCCATAGTAGAAATTTAAGCATTTGCCGATTTTAGAACAGTAGCTTCCATGTGTATTTTCAGTTTTATAGGTTTAACTGAAATAATCTTTCCTTCCCTTCTGCCGGTAAAATGTGATGATAAACCTTTCCATAGTTTTCATGCAAGACTTGTCCATGAATGAATATATTGTGACTTTTCCAGTCATCAGGCTTGGACAAATACTTTTTTTTAAAATTTAAACATTTGCTAAGTAGCTTTAACAGCATCTGTCTGTTTGAATAAGCAGTGAGGAAACTTGTTTTGTAACATGTGTAGTATACTTCAGTGATTTTGAATTCCATTTTTCTAATTACACCACATAATATGGCCACTTTATCATATCCTTGTGAAAGGCCACATGTTTGCAGAGTTAATGACTTTAACTTAATGATCTGTTTCATGCAGACCTGGATATCATTCATATTATAAACTTTGCTGAATGTGGTTTTTAAACTACCAGTTAAAATGTACATCTAATTAAACTACACATTGTGATAAAATTGTTCATTTGGCTTGTTTTTAAGTACTATTTATTAAAGTTATTTTTAAGATTGCTAAGAAAAACAGAAAAGTACTAAATAAGAACAAAGCTTACTTGATAGCATAATAAAAACATGAAGAAAACTCTTTCCTGCCCCCTTGTGGGAAAATTAATGCTATTAAAATAAGCAGTATTTAATGCTATTAAAATACAGGCAGTTATGAGCTAGATAGGTTTTGTAGGTTTTTGTTTGTAAGTTGAAACAGGTGCATTTTAAAGTGTAACACCTCCAGCCAAAAGTATATATGTTTTAGCTTTGGATAGTATAAGGAAGAGTTAACACCCCTTAGTGTTTGTTTTGCTGCCTGTGCCCCTACTCAGAAGATTTATCTCCTGTGATGATTTGGATTTTGGAAATTTTGACTTGTGGAAACAAGGATTGGTGATACAGCTTCAATGGCGACACTTTTTCCCCATGGTAACTCTTACAGGAGTGGATTTCTTTTCTGAGGGGTTGATTTCTCACACTTCTTGTTGCCTCACCCCGTTTGTAATGATGCGTTGTTTGTTAGCTGGATGTTTGTAACTCGGGGACTGCCTGTATACTGAAGCCAGTGTGGAGTAGTGGTTTCAACATTGGATTATAACTCTAAGGAGCAAAGTTCAAATTCCTGCTAGGCCATGAAATCCTCTGGATATCCTTGGGCAAGCCATGCTCTGTCATTTTCAGAGAAAGACAATAGCAAACCTTTTCTGAACAAATCTTGCCAAGAAAACCCATGATAAATTCATCTTAAGATCACTATAGATAAAAATGACTTGAAGTTATTTTAAATACAAAACTTTTAAATACAAAACTAGCGTCGTGCACACTGAGCCCCTGGTGGCGCAGTTTATTAAACCTTTGTGTTGGCAGGATTGCTGACCGATAGGATTGCCTCCCACAAGAATAGTAAAACATCAAAACATCCGGGCATCCCCTGGGCAATGTCTTTGCAGATGGCCAATTATCTCACACCGGAAGCAACTTGCAGTTTCTCAAATCGCTCCTGACATGAAAAAAAAATGCACATGTGAAATCAAAGAACCAGGATATGCAAGCATTGCAAACAAAGCATTTCAAGTCTTCTAGAAAGCTTCCTCCAAAAGCTGAGGTGATTTTTTCTTTCTTTTAACAGCCTCCACATTTGTTATTTTCTTTTTGCAATGGAATTTAATCTGCTTTTTTCAGCATGGGGACATGGTCTGCTCTGCTTTCGTCCTTTGTGTTTTGCTCTTCATACATGTTCAGCAAATGATTCTGGAGGCAGCTATCTATGTCACTTGTTGCACACACAGTGACAACAGGATCACACCCAGAAGTCAAGTTTTATTATCCTGTAAACACGCTGCTGCAACTCCCACTGAAGTCTGCCTTTTTCCATTTGTCCCTCACTATCCTCCTAATGCCAGTACTGCCAAAAACAAACTCCCAAACATTACCAGATAGACAGAAAACAAGAAAAGGAAAACTGAAGTGGGCTACAATAAAAATATTTTGAAAAAAGGAGCTTATTTGGGGATTGGTTGCATGGTGCAAGTCGCTTCTGAAGTGAGAGAATCAGCCAAATCAAGATGTTGCCCAGGGGATGCCCGGATGTCTTTCAATCCTGCGAGGAGGCTTCTCTCATGTCCCCAACTTGGGCGACTTGGAAGGCACTGAATACACTGTGCTCTGGCACCACGAGATGCAGAGCCAACCTTAAGAAATGGGCTTACAAGGTGGAATCCACAACATGCGAGTGTGAAGAAGAGCAAGCCACAGACTACCTACTACAGGCTAAAAATCAATCCGGCAAAAACGGAGATCCTCTGGCCTGGCCGACCCGACCCTCACTCACCACTACCATTCTTTGAAGGCGAGCCCCTGTCCTCGGTTCCGGCGGTGAAGAGCCTGGGAGTGATCCTGGACGAGAGACTGACGATGGAAGCCCAGATCCAGGCTGCAGCCAAGGGTGCCTTCTTTCATCTTCGCAGGGCCCAACGGTTGGCCCCCTACCTACCATCAGAGGCGCTGAAGACTGTGATACATGCCACCGTGGTCTCTCGACTCGACTATTGCAATGCCCTGTATGCGGGTCTACCGCTGTCCACGACTCGAAGGTTGAGACTCGTTCAGAATGCAGCGGCCAGACTCATTTCCGGGGCATCGGCTAGGAACCATATTTCACCAATCCTAAAAGATCTTCATTGGCTGCCCACAGAGTTCAGAGTGATCTATAAACTCATGGCGCTAACCTTCAAAGCACGGCAAAGAATCGGACCAGCCTATTTGGGCGATCGGCTGACAGACCAACGCAGCGAAAGACCAGCGTGTGCAATAAATGGTGACCGTATAGCTATCCCAGGGGTGAGAGAGGCCCGGCTGACAGAGACCCGACGGAGAGCCTTCTCTGTGGTGGCCCCTATGATCTGGAACACGCTTCCGCCTGCTCTCAGGGCCACATCGGCCCCAGCCAGATTCCTGTCTGACTTGAAAACTTGGCTCTTCTGCCAGGCGTTTAGGGATTGACTGGATGGCCCGGAGGCTGGGCCCTCTATGGCTCTCTGTACCTGTGTTTTTAATTGATGTACCTGTGTTTTTTTAAATGATGTAAGTCGCCCGGAGCACCAGCGGTGGAGGGCGACTCACAAGAAATAAAGTTATTATTATTATTATTATTACTACATTTCAACCTGAGCCCTGCTACATGCACAATGGAGGACCTTCTTATGGCAACGCCAGAAGCATTCCAAGAGGCCAGCTGCTGGTCAAAGGACATTTAATAGAATACCAAGTCTGCAAACTTTGTGTTTTGTTTGTTTTTAATGCAATACAACTACTTGGTTCTCTTCTGACACAATAATTAAAATAAATAAATTTGGGGATTTGTTAAATAAGGTATGACTATACTTGATTATGGCAATTTGTATGTTTTTCAGAACATGTGATTATATATTATACTCACAAAGACTAATGAATAGCTAGTTGATGTCATATTTAAATGTGCATTATGTCAGTACAATATGATCCCCACATCCATGGTTTCACCTACCCACATCCGATAAACCAAGGGATTTCCTTGGTCCGCCAAGGCAAGCCTGTAGGCAAGGGGGTGGTTTAGATGTTCAAACGACCTCTGAAATTTTTCAGGTTAAAAAAAAACCTGGTTTACTCATGAATTTTAACTGGTTAACCAAACCCCCATGCCAAGTCTGTGAGAAGTAAATATTAGAGTCCCTCCAGAACTGCAAGCACTATCTCAACCAAATTTTGATAATTTATTCACACTATCATTACCTACCTTTCTGCCAGTTTACATTGCAATAGCAATAGCCAACATAGTAGAAGCGACCAAGTTGGCCTACCCACAGTGGGCAGGCAAAGCCTGGGTGGCGCAGGGGGGTGGGGGTTTGACCTGAATTGCAACTGGAAACTGGATTGTCTATCACTGGTTAATCTAATCCAAGCCCTGCCGAAGAAACCATGGAAAAGGAGCAAAGACAAGAAACTCTCATTTTAGACCTTGGAGTTTTTAAAAACAAGACTGCTTCTGATGACCAAGTGAAAGCCCCATTAGTGCAAAATCCATAGATTCCATTGTCAGTATATGTATTTCCTGTGGATGAGAAGAGGCATCTAAGTTTTCAACCCAAATGGTTCAACAGATTTCCCTGGTTATACTACTCATTTCATGTACAAGGTGCACACTCTGAGTACTGCGTGATGTTCAGAAGAGAAGTGGTCATTGGAAGCTTGGTGCATTGGTTGCCAATGATAGAAATATGCAGTACAAGTCTTCCAAAAACAGAATTGTACATTGATGTTGAAGCTGCAAGAATAAGAAAATACTTTATAGGCTTTATGAAGATAAGTGATAGGATAGATGGAGGATTTGCAGGCATTTTAAAGAAAATTCTCTTTTAAAAAACTGGCTGAACTTGCAGTGTGTGTGGACAGGGTTATAATGGAGCTGCTAATATGAGTAGTCCTATCAGTAGTGCACAGGCAATTATATTGTATAATATCCAGTGGATTCACATGTCTACATCCACTGCAATGCTCGCTCACTAAATTTTGCCTTAGCAAAGACTTGCAACATACCACTTGTCAGAAACTGGCAAGGATCAATATCATCGGTGTGCAATTTCTTCAGAGCAGCTGGAGCAGTTGAAGAAAAATATAAAAGACTGTTTCCCGTTGGGTTGAGCAACATTGTGTTGAACTCTATGGTGTGGTGGTGAGAACGCTTGAAGAACTAAACTAGCATACACAATACAACAGTGAGAATTCTTCCCAAGCTGGACACTTTTTATAGTTGTTCTGAATGCTGAATTAGTAGTAACCATACACACCCTAAGAAAGCTTCTGTCTTCATCCCTTCAGCTTAGCAAAACATTACAAAGAGTAGATATGGACATTTTATGTAGTCAAATATGTCGGCAGTCTCTTAGAAAAAGCCAGGAAGATGTGCACATAGAATCTGTGAAAGAATTTCAGGAGATACTTGACACAGGAAAATCAGTGGTGGAGTTTATGAGTGAAGTTAGGATTTCTCACATCTGTTCAAGGCAAACTTGTAAAAGCAACATCCAGGCACCTTCACCAAGACTAATGGAATATTATAGGCTAAATGTACATCCTATTTCTGGACTTCAAGATACCAACATATCGATGGAAGAGTTTGACATTTGGTGTAGAAAATGGGAAAAGATTACACCTGCAGAAAAGCACTGGAAACATATTTTGCCTGTGAAAGACAGTTTTTTTTCTGAATGGGAAGAAACCTCTTCAGATTTCTGTAACATTCCCAGTGTCAATAGCTACAAATGAAAGGTTGTTTTCAACTTTGAAAACATACTTAAGATGCATAATGGGGCAAGAGTGACTGACTGGACTTGATCTCTTGAGTGTCCACCGAAGTTTATCAATGAAGCCTGAATTCTGTCAAAGTGTATTGCCATAGTTTTCAAGTGTTTTCAGCAGGCGTTGTGGTATTCTTTTATAACCACTAAATTACCAAGTAAGCGTCATTTTCAGTTTTTCTAAGACTTGAAACTTTGTAGCTAAAAAAGAAATTTGATTCAATTAAGTGTATATAAAATATAGAATGAGTCATATAATTTAAATGGTTTTGTGTTATGGACTTACTCTTCATGATTCACGAAAATAAAAGTTTTAACCCCTCCCGAATTTTTTTTTCTGGCTTGGAGCCTGCGCCAAGGTGACTATGGTAACTTCTGGCAGAAATCTTTTATTTCAGTAGGAGTCACTATTAAGCATGGTTTCCTGTTTCCATGATCATTTCAAGAATACATTCCCCATGCATACGGAGGCTGTACTACAGAAATTGCTTGGTCAGATTTTTTTTAAGAGTTGAAATCCATTTGAAATGTTGTTTTATACTGAGTTACCACAGCACACCACTGCTACATGTAAGCCTCATCTTCTGCTCTTGAATAGGAGAGGAAACCACTGAAAACTATCTAGCAGTCACTAGCATTATTTTACCCCATTGAACTCAGAGGACTAAAGTAATGCGTTAAAAAACATCCAGTAATTAAAATTACTGAGGGGTTTAGTTTGCACTGTTTCCACCTCTGTCTTTGCAGAGAGTTTCCTTTTCCCTCCCATGGGAAATCAGAATCCCGTAAATATATGCATGCACACACTGAAGTGTGTAAAAGGGGATTTTAAAGATAAACTTTTATTCTAAATTAGTTATTTCATATTAGCCAAAGAGACTTGTATCAATAAATTCACCCTCTTTCAGGTGTTACTTAGGAGTTGTAGTAAACTTACAAAACTAGGTTGTATTTGGGTTAAAAAAATGTAAGCCCTAACGTGACCAGATGAACATTCTTTTTCTACAAACAATAAAAAATGTTCTGTATTTGTTAATCCATAACTAATCCTATTTAAATTGTGTTGATTTTAGAGCAATATATTTTGCTGCTTATTCTAACTGCAAAGAAGTATTGAATAATATCCTCGAGCCAGACTCGACCCAAGTGCACATGACCTCAGCTGGAGTAGCAGGTAAGGATCTGTAACTTTTCTGTAGCTTGAGTTATCTGGAAAGTTGAGTGACTATCGTGAATTAAAAAGCAACAGAAATGGGAAAATGGATGGTTCAACGTGAATAACAAGATGGCTGTGCAGTCCTCTGTATTACAGTCTGTTATTTGAAAATAAATATTACTAAGTTGATACTCATCTTTGTGAGATAGCAAAATATATCAGAATTCTTCATTTCATCTATTTAAAATATAGCTGAGCAAATACGTTTTGCAAAGAAATGTCTAAAACAAAAAAAGGAAGCAGACTCTGATAACCTCCACCTTTACCTTTTTATTGCACTCAACTTTGTATGTAAAGCCACTTACGTTGGCTTCTTTGAAATATGCCAGCAAGTTTGGTAGTCATTTTCTGCGTATACATTTCATGCTGAAAGTATTCAACATTTTCTATAAAATTAAATCATTTTAATTTGATAGCCTTGATAATTAATTTTAGCTTATTGCCGGGGAGGGAGGGGGAGAGAGATGGAGAACAAGCCCTTAGAAAAGAATGAGGTTTAATGTAGTCAAGTTCATTTCTGTGCATGTTTATTCAGAAGTCCTGATTAATTTGTTGAGTTTCCTTCAAAGTAATTGTGTATGGAATTAATAGTCTGCTTTAATCCTATACCAGCGGTTCTCGACTTGTGGGTCCCCAAGTGTCTTGGCCTACAATTTCCAGAAATCTTAGCTAGTTTACCAGCTGTTAGGATTTCTGGGAAGTTGAAAGCCAAAACATCTGGGGGCCCACAGGTTAAGAACCACTGTCCTATACCTATGTATCTGGTAGCAAGCCCTACTAAACTCAGTTATCTTTTTGAATACACATGTATAGTATATTGTGCTGTTATTTTTAATAAATAATATTAAAGATGGTAGTTTAACTATAGCTCCTTTCTGTATATTTCAAACAACACAAATCCTAATATACTTTGAAGGGTTTCTCTTCATCAGTCAAAAATAAGGTGGTTAAGAAAATACAGAGTGTTACTTAATAATTTCAGTGTTTTGGCTATTTTAGTTTCTATTGTAGATCTTGTATATGCCCACATTTAGATATTCAAAGATTAGCCAAATCATTATTAAAACAGTTTTGATAAAAACAACCAGATTGGTGAATTGATTCAACCATTTTTTAACCACAAAATATCTGCTTTATTTTAAATTAAGAATGTTAAATCTGACAAGCAGGGAAGAAGCAAGGTGTTTTTTGTTCTTTGATCTGTGCTTCTGATATGAGAGGCTAGACGTAAAGTAGCAGTAGCTTTAACATTCTGCTGAAGAAGTTCATGGGGTATAGAAATGGGAAGAGGAAGAAAACTGCAAGGGGAAATAATGTAAATGCATCTCAGTCAATCAGATGCTTCAGAGACTTTGTTGATGTAAAGGCTCTTCTGTTACCTGTGTTTTTTTTCCTCAGAAGTTTAAAGAACTATTATTTCTCTTGACAAAGAGCGGAACAGAAGATATGCACATGGATTAGTAATCTTTTTAAAATGAAGGTTATTTTCATAATTTATGCAATGTATATTGCACAGAAATGGCTGTTCAGAATGAAAAACTGTGTACCCTTTTTATGATAGTCTGTGTGTAGATGTGCAACTATTTCCAATAAATAAAAATGTAAGGAACTGCTTTGTTAGTAAGCGCCATATCTACATGCAGACTCAGTTTGCTCATCAAGGTGTCTGTCTTATCCAATGGTTTGACCTCTTACTGTGTTTTTAAAACTTAAAATTTTAGATAATGTAGAAGATTTTCCTGATTCAGTTATTTTTTACAATTATTTATATAGTTGCTACTTTGTGATATGTATGTTTTATTCTCATATTCTAATGGAAAGCTACCCTTTTTGCACTTCAGTTACTCTGTTCTTATTACTTGAAATTATCATGCTCGGGTGCTTCTGCAATACTGACAGGCATTAATGTTCAGCTTTGCAGTTATGCACCTAAACTACATTATCGGTGAAAAAGACTATCCCATGTCAATTGGCTGTGAAGGTAGCTATGTTTTTTCTTGAATTAGGATAGCTTTAGGTTACTAAAAATTCCACAGACTAAATTTTAAAATGTCTGCTTCAGTATGCATAAAATACTGCCTCATACTGTTGACTAGTCAGCCATGCAACTAATCTAATGGGCTGTTAACAAAGTAGCTTGTGAAAAAATGCTAACCTTGTCATTCTTGTAATTGCTTCTTAAAATTTACATGTGCTAAATTAACCAGTTTGCCAACAAGATCTGTTTTGGCTTAAAAATCAGTTACTGTATCAGCTAAGAATATGATGAACTCTTTATAATTGGGGGATTTGGTTATTAAAAGATATTTAATAGTTTCATATTTTAACAGACGGTTTAGGCTAGAATCCTGTTTGCCATTCCCCAGGTAGCCTATTTCCTTGATATGTAGGTTCTAGGTCAGCCCTTGAAGCTTTTCAACTACCTTGCAAAGACAGTTTTGTTTTGGAAAATCACCTGTCACAGATTTTCTGCATACTTCCTGCTGCTCCTGCATGGTCCTTAAAGCGCATGGTATAATGGATATTGAACAGTTACACCAGTACGTTGCACCAACAGGATCCCAGTGTTCATGTCAGATGTCTTAAATACCTCTATAATTGTAAAAACAAGACTCCGGTTCTCAGTTTGTATCATTTAAAAAGAACTTACATTTAAACTAGTGAGTCAGTCACATAGTGCTTTTCTTATATAAAAATAACCTTACAGAGCATGACATGTCTAATTATGCCTGCTATTTTGATACCTAATATGTTTTATCTTTTCTGTCTCTTACGGGACAGCTACTTTGCCGGAATTGGTTGTTACCAATTACCCTTGTATTTTCTGTTTTCAGTTTTGTTTTTATGGATTAAAAAAGCTACCTTGATTTTTTTGTGAAATATCCTGGACAAGGTTATACTTAAACTTTGTACATAGCCTTAACGTAGCCTGTCATATTCGTAATATTGAAGAGAGTCAAATGACTACTTCATATGGTTGTCAACACCATTCAATATCCAGTCACCAGGGCACCTATTTGCTCAGAAGATCTTCATATCCTGCCTTCTCTGTATGGGACTCGGGTAGAAATAACTCATTATCAATTATAAGGCAGAGTCCAAAGTTCTGGAGCAACAAATTACTACATGTTGTGGCTTGCTGTTTTAGTTAGATGTAGATAGTAAAAACAACAGCAACCAAATCAAAGCACTTGGTTGTAAGGGAAAGTTTTGTGTCCAATTATCTTAGTCATAATCCCGGGGGCTGCCTTTACTTGAATGACAAGGAAACTCATGTTCAGTTGTCATGTTTTATACTATAGCTGAAGTTAATGTCTTTAGCTGAAAGCCGCACACACATTCCTTACAGAACTATTCCATATGGTGAGTTGGACCTTAGATTTGTCTTCTTTTTTGAGGCAGATGTTGTGCAGAAGTGCTGTGTACATTTAAGTAATCATACCTACAAAGAAATACAGTTTCCTATGTTGCATTAATGGTGAATGATGTGCACATTTGGAAACTCTTGTGTTCTGGCAGAACATTTATATTGTACTGTAAAATGAAGAATAGAAAAACAATTCGGTATCAGTGCGTTGTAGTTATTGCAACCTTGCGGCCTTTGCAGATAGTAATTGGGCTCACATATGATGCAATACCAGCATATTTCTTGACAAGAATTCAGTTAAGTTACATTGTTTTGAACAAAGAAGATAATTGCCTCATTGAACTTTGTTTTTAGTTCTTAATCTGTCAGTTTTCCTCTTACATGTTCCTAAAATTGCACAAAATTAGCTTGATCTGGTATTGCAAAACTAGATACAAAATAGATATTCAGTTCAGGAATGGCTTCACATTTTAAATTATACTTTTCTCAGTGTGATATCAAATCATGTTTTTTCTACTCGATGTGACAAGGTTAGCATTTTTTATTTTTTAAAAACCCAAAGCAATACTTTTGGCTTTAACAAATATAGGTAAGTATTTTCCATTGTTAAACTGCTGCAGATGGCAGAAATTTCAGTACTCAGAACATTTTGCAAAACTTTTTAAAAATACCTGTGGCCTTGTACTACATTTTTTATTGTTCTAAACTTTTAAAAGTTAGATCTCACCATTTAATAATTCACAAATCCTTCCATTGGTATTCAGTTTTGTCACATTTTTCTGATGAGGTCACTGCTTGTTGTTATGATACAGAAAAGCCTGTGTCTATTTTAGGCATTTACTGTACATTTCTCCCGTGAAAAGAGTGAGATCGTGTCATCTCATGCTCCCCATCCGCAGGTCACTTCCTGCAGAAATATGGACTAACTTAAACCTCGTGAGTACTGAACTGAGCATCTCTTGCAGCCTCTAGCGTAAGAACCACACTTTGGGTTTGTAACCACTCTTAAACAAAAAACGTAAGGGGAATCTTTATATCTGAATTCGAGTTTTATTCGCTGTTTTAAAACATCGTTCAGCTATTTCTTCCAGTGGAATTTGGAAAGAGGTGGAAACGTTTTATTCATCACTGTTGAGTACTTTAGCCACCTTGGTGAAGTTAAATCTGATGTCAACAGTATGCAGAATATCTTTTCTTTTAAAAAAAATCAAAGACTGTTTTAGAACTGTAAATATCAGCACTGCTGTTAACTTCATTTGTTGCTCCCCCTTTACTTGGCATTATATGTATTCACATTAATTTAACAAGTATATTATGACATTCAAATAAAGTCAATATAAATACATTCCTGGGAACTTAATTGTTTTATATTGAAATCTCTTCTTTGGCCTCAAAAACACCCTTTTATAAATAATTAAGAGTTTATAATTAAATGAACAGGTTTTGGGAATAAATAGATATAAAATATAGATAGACTGGTATAACATCTACTGAAACAGACCGTTTATTTGGTAGAACACATAGTTTTTTCACTGAATGTATCCTATATTAATACTTCTGCCAAGTCCCCTCAGTGCTTTTATATTTGAAGTGGGGCTGAAGTATTGTAATTAATATTAATTGATTACATCACACCAATAAAAAACAATACAGATAAAAATTAAGACTCTATTCAGATATTATAGTAAGAATATTTTAGAACTACGTCTTATTGTAACAAGCAAACTTTGTTTTTGATCCTCCAGCCATCAAGAGTAGATAAACAAGTCAGATGTTGTCAGTAATTTGTTTAGCATGAAATCTTGTTTGTTTTTTCCGAGTAAGCCAGATGAACCAGAGTTTCTGGTTCAGATGTCATGCTAAGCAAACTATACTAAGAGTTCCTGGCTTATTTGCTTGTTCCCACTGAGTTTAGGAGCAAGGTTGAATACACCAGACAAGGTGTATTAGAACTTTTGCTCATTCACATCAACACTAAGCATTTTAAATTTTGGAACAGGAGTTGTACAACAACCTGTCCTTCAAATCTGAGGCTCCTTTTCAGGCTTATGTAGATTTTACAAATAGTGAGCTAAACATTTTAAGACATATTTGTGCCCTAGTGACCCAGAATACCTTTATGCCCAGTCTCCTCTAAGCTTCAACTTTGTTCTAGCTTGAAAACTGAAAATACGATAAGGCTGGAAAAGCTATACATACTTATTTGGGGATGTCCCATTGATTTCAATGCAGTTTACTTCTAAATACAACATGCACAGGCTCTTATTATAACAGATTAGCTTTCAATAAACTACTTCCTGATTATTATTCTATGTCTTCCCAGAATGTAGCTCCTTTGTTTCTTGCATTTTGATAATTTTCATTAGCTCTTTCTAGAGCAGTGGTTCTCAACCTGTGGATCCCCAGGTGTCTTGGTCTACAACTTCCAGAAAACCCAGCCAGTTTACCAGCTGTTAGGATTTCTGGGAGTTGAAGGGCCAAACATCTGGGGACCCACAGGTTGAGAACCACTGTTCTAAAGCATCTATAGAAACAGCATGTGTCCAGATCTTCCAGTTATGGATCCATTGCCCCTTTCCTTCCAAGTGCCAAATAAATCTAACCACTCTTTGTTCACACATATGACTGTATTATAGATAAATGCTTTATGTTGCCTAAGAATAATAATAATAATCTTTATACCTCACCACTATCTCCCATAGGGACTTGGTGCAGCTTACAAGCACACAGTGGTGTCACACAACATATAAAATACAATATAACAACATTAAAACCTATAACACATTTCAAACCAAACATATAAAATTAAGAACAAGAAAATCAAGAAAATATGGCAATAATCGTTAATTAAAAGATGCATACAATCAATGTAGCATTCCCTGGCTTAAAGATAGTGGTCTGGCTGCAATCTTAAGCATTATCAAAATGCTGCAGAAAGAAGACAAGGTTGTTGTTTTTTTTTACTTTTTGTCAGAAAGTTTGGGAGAGGAAGCACAAAATAAATCCTATCTCAATCTAGTAAGATATTCTTTATGATTAAATCGGAGATGGGGAGTGTTACATGTCGAGATGCTTGAAACCCACAACTCCCATAAGCCGTAGGCAACATAGTTAAAGCTGAGATTGATCATCCCTGGTTTAAATCAGGTCTGCACAACATATGGCCCATGGACAAGACGCAGCCCACAAAGGACTTTCCTGCAGCCTACACAGGACAGGCAGGGGAAGGGCTCACCAGCAGGAGGAAGTCCTCCTCACCAGGCTGGCAAAGGGCTGAAAGTGTTGGCTTCCCCTTGTCTTTTGTTCTTTTTGCTGCCTGTCTTAGGCAGGCAGACAAAAAAAAGGCCAGCCAGTGAGGGGAAGCCAAGCCCCTGCACCAGCCTCACACAGTCCAAAGAAGTTTTCCCTAATTTAATTTCGGCCCCTTACCATTGCCAAGTTGTGCCGGGCTGGTTTCAATAAAGGTTAAAATCAAGAAAAATGCACCACCTTTTTGAAAAGTAAAGTGATTCTTAACACAAATAGTGTATTTCTCATAATTTCTTGTAGTACGGTCACCCCTGAATTGTCAAATGCTAAAGTAGGTTTTATGAGACTTAAATGAAAATAAAGAGAGTACCAAAGCTTTAGTCTTTTTTTAAAATTGAAAAAGATGCTTTAAATGGGAAAGATGTGAAATTTTAACAGGTTTTTCACACACAGAGTGAAAGTCATATTACCAATTAACTTGATCCAGTTTGGTCAGCAGTTTAAATATTATAAGCAATCAGAGTTTGAACTTTTAATAGTAACTAAACTTTAAAACAGTTAAGTTCCTTTGGCATTTATGGTTCTGAACCTTTAGGCTTGTAATCCTGTGCATGCTTACTGGGAGTAAGCTGCACTGAACTCACTAGGGCTGAATTTATTGTCTCGGCTGTTACATTCCAATTCTTCCAAGTTAACAGAGATGGTCCCAAAAGCCCCAATAGTCTGTATAGTTTTCAACCATGCTGTGTAGCTGAAATATGTATGAGTGATGCACCCAACAAGATGCTCCTGAACACTCACCCTAAAATCCCTGTTGCCCTTTTCTGCAGGAAGAGAGCAGAATTTGCATAGTGAGAATGTTTTCTACATATGCTGATAAAATAAAAGCTATAGCAATAAATTGGATACCCTGGGTCTAGCACAATCTGTAGCTGTCCTCCAATAATAATAATAATTTTTATTTATAACCCGCCACCATCTCCCAGAGGGGACTCAGGGCAGCTAACATGAGGCCTCTACAGATGTATTATCTGATACGTATTTTGTTTAATTTTAGACTAATAACTTAAAACAGCTATTGAAAGCTGTCATCCCAAACTGCTTTTCTAGTGAGAGGAGATATTTTTTTAAATCTATCCACAAGATAGATAATAGAGCAGCGTTATCTCTTAACACTGTGAAGAATTTAAATAGCTGTCTTGCTTCTAAGGAGTCCATAGTATGTATGCAAATAGTATTGTTTTAACTTTTCTGTGTTTGTACAAATATTACTGGGTCCTGCCAACAATCTATGCTTTTGAATGCTAAGTAGAAGTCTTCTGGCATAGTCAATAAAAATCTCACTTTATTATACTGTGTTACTCAGTATTAAAATGTATATGTACAGATGTGTGTCTGGGCCATACAACATTAAGTACTTACTCAGTAAATGTGATATACTTTGCATTATATTTTTGATACATAAATTAAATTTAAAGATATTTTATGCTCAGTTTTATGCTCTTCTAGACCTGCTTTAGTTTCATTTGTAATTTGATTTTATTTGGAGTGCATTTAAATTCCGTTAACATAGTCTCAGTCATGCTGCTAAAATATATCAAAAGGGGATTTGTGTGAGCATACTGGCACAAATTGAGTTTGATATATATTTATAATTATAATTAACAATAAGATATTTATTTTTCAAGTAATTGTGCAAAAGATTATTGGCTTTGTGGACTTGCAAAAGTAATAAAATGTCATCCCAGACATTCTGGTTGTTAACAACTAGTGTAGTGCATGTCAGTTCACATCGACTTGTACTTCTTGTTGTGTATATTTTAGCTTCTAACAAACCATTTTCTGTGATGTTAGCAAACCTAATTTGTTGTTTTAAAACATTTGTTTAGGTTTTACTGCAATTACAGCAACCAATCCAATTTGGTTAATAAAAACACGATTACAACTTGATGCAAGGTAAAAAAAAAGCCAAAACATTAATTAGCATTTCTGGTTTATGTGCTTTTTGTTTATGTATTGTTCAGTTTTTATTTTTTATTGGAAGGTCTAGGAAGAACCTTATTTTTTTGTTTGTTTTGAAATGCATAGTATTAGGCTGAAGAAGCCAATGATTAAGTCAACAGGACATTTCATATTGTTAGCAAACATAGATGGGAATATTGCTTCTAATCTATGCTCAGCATGCTCATATTCATGAGCACATGAATGCCAGAAATGGAAACACTGGGCGTGGACATGATAGTTTCTCCTCTTCATCATACCTAAGCAATGTAACGGCTGCTGTAAGAAAGTTTCTTGTGCCTGTCATTCCCTTTATCATTCTCATAACAATTTAGACTAAAGCAGCCATAATGCACCATGAGAGAAAAGAGGCACTGCCTCTATATGATTTTCTTTCATTTGTTTCCTTATAGGGGAATGGTTATTTTCTTGTAACTGTATTAAATTTAAATACCATGCAGTCAGATTACTGCCAAAATTTCTGTATGCTCACGTGGAAGTTCATAACTTTCATTATTCGTAATTAAGGTAGATTCCTGAAATTTATTCTTTGGGAACTTTGACTTACAGGCACATGATATCTGCACCTGGCAAAATTTTAACAACCTGCTTAAGGTATTGGATGTTTCACTAGGTAGTCATTAAGTTTCCAGGTTCTTAATTTATCCTTATCTTCCTTGTCTTCTATTATTACTTCCATGCCTACCTACTGAAAGGTTCAGATAAACATGAGAAAAATATGGAACTATTAATAGAATATTTCAAAGTAAATACAGAAAAGGAGACAGCAGTAGAAATAATACGGGACACTAGCAAAGCTTACATGAGGGGACATTTTATAGAACAAAGTATAAGAGAAAACAGGAAAAGAAAACAAGAATACAGCAAAGTAGAAGAAGAAATCATAAAAATGGAAAACGAGGCAAAAATAAATGCCCAAGATAAGAAGATCCAGTATCAACTAGAGCTATTAAGGAAACAAATGAACACACTTCAACTTACTGAGATAGAAAAAAACCTTACATTTGTAAGACAACAACACTTCGAAAATGGTAATAAAATAAGTAAATGGCTAGTAAGGGAAATCGCAATAAAAAAACAGGAAAGACATATAACCAGGATAATAGAGGATGGGAAAAGTTACCACCATACCAAGGAAATTATGGAAAAATTAGTAAAATTTTACTAAAAATTACATTATATGAGAATGATAATATACTTAGAGAGAAAGTACTGCAATTTTTTGAGAAACAAGATATTAAGAAACTGTCTGAAGGGCAAAGGGAAATACTAAATGGGAAAATTTCTAAAGATGAACTAAGAAAGGCAATAAAAACCTAAAAACAAATAAAGCCCCAGGTCCAGACGGACTTACCTCAAATTACTATAAAGCATTTCAAGAAATACTCATAACCCCACTTCAAAAAGTAATAAACAAGGTACTGGAAGAGAGAAAGATACCAGATACCTGGAATCAGGCGACAATAACTCTAATACATAAAGTAAACACAGAAAGAAAACAAGTTAGAAACTACAGGCCCATTCCTTGCTTAATACCGACTATAAAATCTTCTCCAGCATAATAGCAGAAAGGTTAAAAGAAATTCTAAGTGACAGAATAGAAGAGGAACAATCAGGCTTCTTACCAAAACGACATATAAGAGAGATGTCTGGTCTGAGTCCCTCTATGGAGGTGAGAAGGTCGGGGTACAAAAGTTTTAAATCAATAAATAAATATCAGAACAATATTAAATGTTATAGAATATAGAACCAACAGAAAGAAGTAGCCTTACTATTCTTAGATGCCGAAAAAGCATTTGATAACGTCAATTGGTATTTCATAACCTCAGCTTTAAAAGAAATGGACGCTGGATATCTATTATATAAATGGGTTCACGTCATGTGATGTATACCTCAAACAAAGAAACCTTACAACGCAGAAAAACAATACTTGCCAACAGAAATAGGCCTCAAGCAAGGTACATTTGTAGCAAAGAAACTCCCCCCCCCCAAAAAAAACCTAAAAGGCCCCCAAAACAACCAGTAAAAATAAAACTACATTTACCAGCATCATCCGGGGCAGCCAAAGACTCACCCAGCCTCTACATTCTGAACAACATGATTGGCTGCCAATAAGGGCGGATTTGCATAACTGCTGCACTAGCCAGCCAACATGAAAATTCCGATCCTTATTAAACTGCCAAAACAAAATAAGGAAAAGGCCTCAGCCAATCCCCAACACAAACACCGAAATCACTTCCAACCGAAAAATTTACACCCCAAAAAACACAGGCCACGCCAAAATTGACAGTAAGGCTTCATTAACTTGATTTCCCTAACTAGCCCTCACTTACTGGGAAGCTGTTTACGCTCTAAATTGACAATAAGACTTCATTAACTTGATTTCCCTAACTAGGCCTCACTTACTGGGAAGCTGTTTACGCTCTGAATTGACAGTAAGGCTTCATTAACTTGATTCTCCCGACTAGGCCTCAGCTCATTGGACATTGTGTATGGCCTGAATTGACAGTAAGGCTTCATTAACTTGCTGTTCCTAACTAGGCCTCAGCTCATGGGACATTGTGTATGGCCTGAATTTACAGTAACCTACCTTGGCACACAGAGCCCCGACCATGCATGATGGGACTTGAAGTACCACCATGGAAAATGGGATTTGTAGTACTTCAAAACCCATCATTCCCCACAGACCACTGTGGCCCAGAACCAAGACCAATAAAAACCCAACTTGGCACACCATGCCCCCCATGACCCACACTCCATCCAACTGCAGTTTAGAGGAGGGCACACCGTGGATGATTGGACTTTCTCGCATCTCCTAAAAAGGGCACAGCAACGCGTGCCGGGTACAGCTAGTTATTTTATAAATGCAATAAAATCAATATACACACAACAAACAGCTAAAATAATAATAAATGGACAACAGTCAATGACTATTCCGATACATAAAGTAACAAGGCGGGGCTGTCCCCTGTCCCTACTTCTATTCATTCTAGTCCTTGGAACATTATTAACTAATCTGAGAAGAAATAAAGATTTGAAAGGACTAAGAATGAAGAAACAAATCTACAAGGTCCACGCATTCCCAGACGATATAGTCTGTATTATGGAAGACCCGCTTGAACAAATAAACAAATGGTGGCAAGAAATTGAGATTTGAAAAGTTAGCGGGATTCAAAGTCAATAAGGACAAAACAGAGATATTAACTAAAAACATATCTAAGAAAAGACAAGAGGAATTACAACAAAAGACAGATATTAGAATATTGAAAAAAACCGAATACTTAGGAATAACAATTACTAACAGTAATGTGCAACTACTAAAAAAAACAATTATGAGAAGAAATGCACAGAAATAAAAACGAAGTTAAAGAGTTGGGAAACATTCAACCTTTCCTTTTTGGGGAAAATAGCGGTGGTAAAAATGAATATTCTACTGGCGGTGTTGTACTGGTTTCAAACCGTACCCATAATAACAACCAAACACATATTCCAAAAATGGCACAAGGATATACGGAAATTTCTTTGGATGGGGAAGAATCATAGAATAAACTTTCATAACCTAACAGATGATAAAAAGAGAGGCGGGCTCGCGCTACCGAATCTTCAGATCTATTACGAGGCTTCAGCGCTAAGCTGGGTAAGAGATTGGTGCTTATTAGAAAAAAAATATTCTTGGCTTAGAAGGCCACGATCTGATGCAAGGGTAGCATAGCCACTTATGGAGAAAGAAATCCAAAACAGAAAATTTAAAAAAAATCATTTTATAAGATCAGCCCTCATCCAAACTTGGAACAAATAAAGATAGATTTTATAACAAAACCCCGCTATGGTTCTCTCCAAATGAGGCTATGCACATGAGAGAATTACCAAGATAAAAATGGCTGACTTACAAACAGCTACTTAAATTAGACGGACAAGAACTCTCTTTGAAGACACAAGAAGACCTAACAATAAATGACCCAACTCTATCTTGGTTTCAATACTGGCAGATAAAAGAAAACTATGATAGGAAAATAGGCTTCGAAAAGAAAGACATTTTGGGACAAAATATTAAAAATAGAAACTAAATTAACAAAAAGGATTCATCAACATCTACTAACATGGTCAACAAGAAGAAGAACAGGTAAAAGAGGTCATGACAAAATGAACCAGAGATCTAGGCAGAACAGTAAGTATGTCGAAGTGGGAAGAGATGTGGTCGAAAAAATTAAAACTAACATACTCCACGGAATTTAAAGAAAGCTGGTATAAACTATTCTATAGATGGTACTTAACACTAGTAAAATTAGCAAAAAATAGTAAGGGTAGAATGAGTAACAAATGCTGGAAATGTGGTAAAAAAGCAGGCACCTTTATACACCTATGGTGGAAGTGCAAGAAAGTAAAATCCTTCTGGCAGTTGATCCACAAAAGGATAGAACTGATTTTACAAATAAGCTTTGAGCTAAAACCAGAATATCTCTTATTAGGAATTACAGATTTTGAAATGGAGAAAAACACAAACAGATTCTTTATTTACCTAATAACAGCAGCTAGGATCAAGCTAGCACAATTATGGAAAACTAGCAAAACACTGACAATTGAAAATTGGTTATTGAAAAAAAAGGAACATAATATATATGGATCTTTTCACGCAAAAACTAACAGATAATAACATACAAGGACAAAAAACAAACTGGGAAAAATTTATTGGATTTATCAGAAAGGACAATACAGATATCTATATCAAAGAGACATAAAAGAACTTTAAAGGCTAAGGATAAAATTAAAAAAAGACAAAAGGAGAAAAAAATCCAAATGGCAGAAAGTCGGAAGACCTCTTGAAAAGAAATGTTAGCATAACGCAAAGGATCTTGGAAGTCACAAATATATGTACATATATTCCCTGTCTTTTTTCTTTTTCTTTTCCTCTTCTTTTTTTCTTTTTCTTTTTTTCTTTTTCCCCTTTCTCCTTTTCCTACTTTCCTTCTCAAATTGTTCCCACACTTTAGATGTAACACCTCCTCTTCTGCTTTTTTTCTTTTTCTCTTTTTTTTCAAATTCTTCCATGTCCCACTTTTGTGGAAAAAATGTATTCTTAATTTTTAAAAAAAAATTTTTTTAAGGCATTGGATGTTTCTTAATCCTCTTTTTCAGAAATCGTGGGGAAAAGCGGATGAGTGCTTTTGAATGTGTTCGCAAAGTCTATCATGCAGACGGAATTAAAGGTTTTTACCGAGGAATGTCTGCATCTTATGCAGGCATATCAGAGACTGTTATTCACTTCGTTATATATGAGAGTATTAAGCGAAGACTACTGGAATATAAATCTGCTTCTGCTATGGATGAGGAAGATGAATCTGTCAAGGAAGCATCTGATTTCGTTGGCATGATGATGGCTGCAGCCACTTCCAAAACGTGTGCCACATCAATAGCCTATCCACACGGTAAGAATGCATTGCTTATGGATTCATGATCTATTTCTTTTTATAATAATCAAAGTATTTCCCCATTTATTGCAAGTAAAATACTGTATAGTCCTGTGTTCATATTGCTTGGCTTAAGAAATGAACATGACTGGTTTAAGATTCTGAGATTTATGGTATTTGAGATCAGATAAAAATAATTTACATAGGCATTTAATATGACCCAAGTAAATTTCTATTTTTCAAACAAAAGAGAGAAGTTAAAACAACATGGAGACAAAGATTAGTTTACTTTTTCAAGATGGGTAAGACCTCCCCAGAAAAATGAGGTCCACAAACTTGTGCTTTTTGATTACTGATGACAGTGATGACTTGATACTGATGACAAGATCATTTTGTTTTGGATTGATTGGTTCCAGAATTTCTGTGTTCTTTTTAATCAAATCTGTTGAGAAAGCATCTGATAAATTGGTTCAGCCTAGAGAAAATACATGGAAATTGATAGATCTCATCTACTGTATTTGTAAACAACCCCGCTTATGTATTCAAATAGGCAAAAATGAATAGAGAGGAGCCAAACTTGTTTATAAGTATCCAGTGGGACAGGTTTGTGCAAAATGTGGACTGCATTCTGTAAGCAGTCCTCTGGGGGCAGGGAGGGGAGGCTCCCAAAGATTTTGTGTGTGTGTGTATTTGCAAAACTATTTTTCCTCCAAAATGCTGCCAATTGCACTATAAGATGTGGGGAGGGTATTTCCACCATATTTCGAGTCCCTCCTTTCTACCACTTACAAAGTCTGAAATAAATAATATGTAAAGCAACTTTTATAATTCTATCAAGAAATTGTTACTTTACAAACAGTGGTAGCTCTCTGTACTTTCCTCTTATTTCATTCTTATAAGGGATGCTAATCTCTGTATATTTGCAATGTATGTTTGTATATTTGAAAAATCAATGTTTTATCTTTCTGTTTATACAGAGGTTGTCCGAACAAGGCTACGAGAAGAAGGAACAAAGTACAGATCTTTTTTCCAAACACTCTCTTTGCTGGTGCGAGAAGAAGGCTATGGCTCTCTCTACCGTGGCCTAACAACACACTTGTTTAGACAGATACCAAACACAGCTATAATGATGGCGACATATGAAGTGGTTGTCTACTTACTCAATGGATAGCAGTGGTACCACATGTCCTTAGGAAATTGGAAGACCAAAAGCTTGCAGTGGACCATGAACTCTCAGTATGGTAGGCAGCAGAAAAATCTTATCAAGGATCTGCAGCTGTGTGGACAAAATGGAAGACTGACAGGCAATCATGCTCACTCATGCTGCCTTATCATATGGCATATTTTGCAATGTGATAGCCTGAAGCTGCTCCTGGGGGATTGCCTTTAAACGCCTCATATTTCAATTGCAAACTTCTCCTATTATGTCAGCTGTTCTAATGCTATGCAGTAAGCATCAGGGACTTAGTGAGACAAGAGGGTCATAATGTGTGTCCATATTGCAAAGCATGTGTATTCATTTCTATGCCAGTTCATTGCTGCATTCAGATTCATTTTCTGTTACTGCACAGTAGCCGTTGGAAGGAAAAGCGGGCCTGTCTCTTGTTTCAGCAGATTCATAATTGGTCATGTCTGGGACTCCGTTTTGCAGTGTGAAATAAAGTGAGAGGTAACGATTCACATTAAGCTCCCCATTTTACTACCTCAGGGGGTCTTACAGGGAAGCTTAATTTTCTCAGTACAAAAATGTGGCCTTCGTTTGCAGAGATGAAGGAGACTGCAGGTGGTAAAATATTCTGTGGAGTTCTGACTACTTTGATACCTGACATTCATAGTGCCGCTAGGCATGTTAATTACGCTAAGTATTTTCTGCCATGAAATGGAGAAGAGCCTTTGGAAGGATCCACCTGAGGCAGAGTTTTCTTCTCTTGGGCTATGTACAGTCTGTGACCAAAAAGTCCACCGGGACTCTTGATTAAGACAGTTCCACTTACAAAGAACTGAATGTTGGGTCTAGGTGCTAGAAGAGCTTTTGTGAATTGCTTAAAAATTCATGAAAAGCAACAAATACAGGGCAGTGTTCGGTCATTCAAAAACTTTGTTTGGTTTTATCTATGGCCTAATCCCAAACCAACCTGAAACCTCCATTAATTAGAGCATCAAAACTCTGACTCGATTTGAAGATCATTAGAGTGCATCAATATCATACCAAAAAAAGCATTAACATTGAAGTTTGATATTAACAAAAAAAATCAAATTCTTTGGTTTGAACATTCCCTTCTGACTTATTCCTTGCTTCATCTTGAAATGCTTTGCAGAAGATCTTATAAAGTGAAAGCTTCTGCATTTTTTAGAATGTCCAGCCTTCAGAATTGTATGTTAACAGCTCCTTTGCAGCATTATTTGTTACATTTTAAGAACGGTTCTTTGCTTTGCTCATACTAGCTATGTATTGCAAATAACCCCTTTTAATGTTCTAACAATAAATACATGCATTTTACTTTTGCGATCTATTCTGTGGTTATAGTACAACTGCTTTAGAGATACTGCCATCCTCGGTGGGCTTTCTAACCAAGTATTCCTTTACTGACATAACTGGTAATGACTCTTAAGGAGAGAAGATTGTGAATTCATTTGTGTGTACTTAACACAACTAGTTTATCTTTAAATTGTAACTTGCACTTTTATGCCTTTATTGGCATGTGACTTTCATGCCTTTATAGATTTCCTGCCCTTCTTTTTTAATGCTTTGAAGCCATGTCCTGAGTTAATTAATTGTATACGTGTCTACTCAGAAATGAGCCCCTTTGAGTTCTCTGGGACTTTCTTCTAGGTTAGTGTGTATAAGATTGCAGCCTAAGACCCATGTATGTTATATCCTAAATCTTGCACTCTTTTACCAATAGCATTTAGAAGGGCATCTGACCTCCGATTTTGTTTGTGTGTCTCTGAAAATAAGGTTAAAATAAGGTCTGAAAAGAAATGTAAAAATTGATCTTTCTCTGTGAGATGTACAGAAACTTGTGTGCTAGATCTGAAAATGAGGTTACAACATGTGTATAGACAGCTTGGGGAGCGGGGGGAATCATCCAATTGATCCTGTGAGTCCTCTGTTTTGTGACAAAATATTTCACTGTCAACTTTTCCTATAAGGGTAAATGTTTGGTACCACACCTTCTGGCCCCAATTTCGACCTCCAGTGCAATTTTTCTGCACCCTTTCAAGAGCGAGCAGACGAAATGTCTTGCTCTCAATGTTGTAAGCAATCTCATTATATATATACACATCATAAGGATGTGATTCCTCTATTTTAAACAACTTTGATTCTAAGTTTTGTTAACAGTAGCAAGGGGCAAATTCTGTAATGTAACCATATTTTGAAGCTGTGTTAACTTCCCATCCAGACAAGACCAATATTTTTCTGCTTCTTCCATCAGATGAAATATGTGTCGTAGGTCCCGGTAGAAACTATCTAGGGGGCTTCAATGACTGAAGCTCATTTGGACAAGTTTAACTTACACTTTATTAAAATTGTAGTGACTCTCTAAGTCTATAATATGTTTGAACTTTTGGGAAACAAGTTCTATGATTCAGCTTCTCTTTAGAGACTTTATATTCGTGATCTTCCATACTATACAACTCAATATATTTGAACACCTATGTCAGCCACACTGAAAGCTTCCTTGACTTAACCGAACCATTATGCTGTCAGTGAGAATTTCTAATCACTCAAGTACACAAGTTCATTTTTGCCTGATGAAAAAATAAAGGGCTTTAGTCCCACAGAATAGTTCATTCTTACTCAGTTTCTTCTGCATCATAATGCACCCCTTCATCTATGTAACGTTTTCAGGATGCTGGAGAGGTTTTTCTATGGGAAGAGAGAGCAGGGAAGTTACTTTCGCCAGCCTGGTTGCATGTACCTTCATTTAGATCCAAGCCTTAGAAAGCCAATCCCTTGGTATTGGCATTAGATCTATATTAATAATACAATTATTACAAATAATTAGAATGTGTAAGGGAACAATTTATCTTGAGACCTCTCTGCCATCATCATTGCATTTCACTGAATGGTTAAATTAGAACCCATAGAAAATGTTCTGATGACAGGGTGTTTAAGTTTCTAGTTTTAGATTTAGTTGCCTTAGGGAACAATTCTAACAGCTACCTGGGAGCCCATAGCAAGTTTATAATCACTATTACACTGTTAAAAATATGGAGATACACTTCCAGGGTATTGCCTGCATTCATGGGAAACTCCTTCAGAAGAGATGTTCTTCTCATGGAGTGGTGGGGAAAATGGAATAGAAGGCTGGGTGTAAAGATCCCAAATGTTTTTGCAACATGCTCTGAGCTCTGTGACTGGGAAAAAAGTTTAATTTCAGTAACTGCAATAGAGGATTCCACCTTCACATAGTAAATTTTATCTGTGGTGATAGCTTGGAAATACCATAGCATGGAATCTTTCGATTCAGAAGATGGAGACATTAAAGATTTATCCTTCATTTATACCATGGCTTTGAGTCTTCGTGTCTATAGCATCTTGTTTCTCAACAAACACATTTTATGTAGCAATTATGTCACCAAATATGTTTTTAAAATCCTTTGGATACCTCTGAATTGTTTTCCAAAGAGACTGTTGGTTTGGAGACAGATTTTTTTGGAGTATATTAGATCACAGTTATTGTTGAAATATTGTCACTGATGGGAGAAAGAGAAGAGAAGAAATTCATACATTTTGAATTAATACAAAGATAATTTGATTTGGCTATATCCTATATAATACATCGATTTAGGCATATTGGTATGTAAAGTAATATATTCCTTGGAAAATATGTGTTTGAGAACCACCACTGGTACTCGCTTTTTGTATAATAATGGAAACCTTGCTGCCTTTCCATTTGAAAAAATAACTTTTAAATAGTACTATATACATAAAATAAGGTTGACCACTAGGTGGCACTGAAGTATATGCCAATGTAGGGGGAAAATGCACATTTGACGTGGTAGGTGGTGTGCCAAACTGTTTGCTTCAATCTTTTGCTGTTAAGAATACTTGATTTAGTGCCATACACATCTAGGAACAAGCCATAGTAGATTCCTTAACAAATAGTTCTGAGAATACCACACACCCCTAAATTTTAGTTCTTGTATTTAATATTCAATCTGAAAAAACATTAAATTAAGGAGAAAAATGCGTATTGCTCAACTTCAAAGACAACTGTGAAGTTAGCTTAAATTTTCAATTACTAACATGTGTTTTTGAAAATCATGTGATTTGAGATATAGTTTTAGATTATGTACAAGTAACACACACATCACCAGTACAAAACGTTATTTGGAGAAAATCTATTATAGAATGATTTTGTTATATTCAAAACTCTAGGATAGTAGCCTTCTATTGGCATCACTCAGAGAGCAATTTCAGACTTCGCCAATGGAATATTTCTCTTTTCCTGCAACGAAAGCAGACAGCTCAATCAAGCTACTTTTAAGATTCCCTATAGTATGAAATGTGGTTTCCCATATAATACAGAGAGTTGCTACTTGAGAGGCACGAAACAAAACCCTGTTAGGGCTTACAGTATATTAGTAGTATCTATTGGGATCACGCCTATACTATCCATTCTTTGTCTTGAATCTAAAATGCTATCACTTGTTTCTGTTGTTTAATTGTTCCTCTTGCTGGGTGAACTGTATGAGACCTACAAATTGGAGAATGTTTCCTGTTTATCAAGTTTCTTTTTAAATTCTGCAAATAAGCAGAGCACTGATGTGTGCCTACTTTAAAGGAAATACTTATCTATTTCTTCAAGGACCCTGAAGTTTAACCCAATTAGTTTTATTTCAGAAAGTCTGTAGGCCCTGTATATGTGAACATAGCTTGCCCCTAGGAGTCATTACCGTTATTCACCAAGTCCTGTTTTCTGCTGCTCCTGTGAGGTTTGCTGTAGTTCTTGCATACCATGTAGCTGGATGTCAGTGATGTGCTTTAAATACTTTTTGTATTTATGTTATATTGATGAATTTTGTTTGGATTGCTTAAAACTCAAAATAAAATGTGTTTATTCAAACTTGTTAGGTTTGCACAGACTTCATTCTTTGAAATGTAAAGACCTTCTTAATGTTTAAACCAGTCACGATGTAAGTGTTATAGCGGATCAGAAAGCAGAATCCATTCAGAATTAGATTGGCTGTTGGAATAAAACGTTAACAACCCACAACAGAAAGCTTTATGTTATATAAAATATTTGATCTGAACACTGGCTAAAAATATCCATTCCTGCATCCTTCAATCTCTTGGGTTCTGAGCTCTGACAAGTATCAACAGCCACTTTCTTGATAGTTCCACAGATGTTTTGCAGTGTATTCCAGACTAGTTATTGCTGCCTATCCACCATTCTTGCACCTACAAGTTATGTATTGAATCTTGCTGCAGGTTGTCTCCATACTGCATATGAAATTTAATCATAGAGAAGAATGGGTGTCTCTCTGTTTCAACAGACTGCTGCAAGTAGTTTTGGATTCATGTGTACATGAATGTATCCATGAATCCAAAAGATGTATTGTCTGACATCAGTGTGCTTCTTGCCCAAAAGTCAAGTCATGCATCCACTATCGCTGCAGCTATGAGCTCACATAATAATGGCTTCATTTTATTGGACCCAGTAGTCAGCCTTACTAAACTGACCAAGTTGTCAAACTTGTGTGACTTTTAAAAATTGTTTTAGAAGCCAGAATTTCCCATCCAAAGGGTAGAATTTTCTCACTTCCTGCCATTCTTATATCACATGCAAATTAAGTTCCTGACAAAACATGTTAAAAACTTTGCTAGAAAAAATGAAGTGAGAATTGCATATTTGTACGTGAGTTAATTTCCTTCAAGAATGTTAATGATGCAAATAGTGGGATGGTCAGTAATTTTCATAAAAGGCTTACTTGATTCTGTCAGCACTCTTCCCTCTGCAAACAAAACTCATCTGGTCCTTTGTGTGGTATTCCCAAAGCATATGATTTGTGCTGACTCAGAAGATAATTAATGACTCAAAGACAGAATCACCATCAAATGAACAGCAAGGGCAGAGCAAGGAAAACAGGCTCATAATCTGGTCATAATACATGGTTCAAACTTTCCAAAAGGATGAATGTGTGAAAAGCATAAAATAGAGACATGGAAACATGCACCTAGATTCCTTTGAAATGTCTATTTGATTTTGTTATGTTCAAAAATGGAATGTTTACAATGAAAATGATGGCATGGAGAAGACTGGTTTTCCTCTTCTCTACTGATTCATCCATTTAAACCGATGATGCACAGACAGTATAATTCCATATTTTTCTTCTTACCAAAATAATACGATGCTTACAATTTAAATTGACTAAATCTTTTTCTTTGCTTTTAAAAGTAGCAGGGGTGTGTGTATATGTGTGAACCAAGGGGCCTCAGAAATACAGTAAGTGGAGCAGGAGAGAAGCGCATTATAGTTGTGAAATAAATAAGCATTAGAAAGGTCAGTAATGTTTCTGATATATTTTTTATAATAGGGGCAAAATATTTATGAGATCCTCTACTTTTACTTTCCATATTGCTTTGCCTGTCTCCGATAGTGCATCTTGGATTGGATGACTTGGCCTGGCTTTGTAGGTGAAGTGGGTAGGGAAGGGATAAAGCAAGAATAGAGAAGGGACAAAAATGCCAAACTATTTTTCAGAGCCATCTCATACAAAAAATACGAAATGTTCCCTGTTGAAGAGCACATTAAGGTCATTTGAAATAAAATCTTAGGAGAGCTTTAGAGATAATTTCCTTCCAACACCCCCCAATGATTCCTGTTTTTAAAAGTCAGAGTTGCGGCTTGGCAATAGATTAATGACCTTATCATAAGGGGGGGCTCCTGTGCCGTTTCGCCAGCCTTCATGGCAAAATGGCAGGGATGTGGGGCGACTCTATCACCTGCATACCACTTTGTTACAGCAATGCTTCCCCCATTACACAGGGGAACCATCTCTGAAGCGGCGCAGAGGGATGGCTCCTGTGTTGTGAGAGAAGCGTAGTATGACGCTTTCATTCCAGTTGTAGGCGGGGCCTTGCTCATTGTATAATGGGCAGCATGCCCATCGGTCGCTGAACTGATGGGGAAGCATCCTAGGATGCTAAAAAAAAGCCCCATGTGATGACGTCAGAAGACATAGAACAACACATGATTATGAATTGACTGCTAAAAATACTGACGATCTTAGACAGCATTCAAAGGAAATTGCAGATTCACAAATTTTAGTAATGGAGCACTAATCGAATCCTTTACGGTTGGCAACACTGCTACTGAAGACGATAGCTGGGAAGCAACAGCAAGAGAAAGAAACTGACATGTCCTAGCTATAGACCTCCCAGAGGCAGCATCTGGTTGGCCACTGTGAACAAAAGCATACTTTCCACACAAAGACAGAAGACCAATTTTACTACTTTCTGCCTGTTCATGTATGTCACCAGCAGTATTGTTCTCTCTTAATTTGCTTCAGATTCTGCAGCGTGTACATTTCCCTTTCAGAATAGAGTGCCTGAACTTACACACAGCTCTTAATGAGGTTTTAATAGTGAGGCATCTAGTGTCTTGTTTGTTTTGCAAACTTTGTAATCAAATCAGATTAATCCCTGGTGGAACCCTATTCAACTAACAGTGTGGAGGAAAGTTTGCCAGTACACAGTGAAATATCCAGCAAGGCAACTTTGCCCATGGAGATTATAATTTTATATTAATTAAAGGTCATTTTATCATGGGTTACAAACCTGTGACATATTGTAGTTGTATATAGTTCCAGTTAAAGGCGACATCTACAATTAAGCCATTCTTAAATATGTTATTCCACAGTGTCATCATCAAATATATAAATTACAATAGTTATGAATACAAAACTTGAAGGTATTCCAATATCTGCTCTCTCCACCTGGCTAAGCATAAGTAAAACACAAAGTACATCCTGTTTATCATGGCCACCCAACTGGCCAGTATCTTTTTAAAGGATTCATGTGATGGAGAGTGTAGATATGTGCAGTGTATAGCAATTCTGATTAAGTGTTAAAGAAATAAGATGTTATTGCAAAAATACCACTAAAGAAAGGAAACTCCCTAAAAGTGATAAGCTTTAGCATAAGTGAGAAAATAAGCTAGAGCTTTCCAAACTGTGTGTCACAACACATTAATGTTTTGGCTGCGGTGTGTTGGCATGTCATGCAAATGCAACAAGAAACCACTGAGTCTATGTGAAATATGCAATAAATTGTATACACATATTTATAAAATATATAAATGAAACATTTTCATGGGATATGTTATGTCCCCATACATTTTGTTATTACAATTTATGTATGTGCTCTTATTTCTTATAAGCAGTTGGTTTAATCTCCAACTTGCTAATAAACTGAATTTCTGTGTTGTGAAATGATGCATATCTAAAATGTCGCCAACATGAAATGTTTGGAAAACTCTGAAAAAAGGTAGGAAGAGGAGAGTTGGATAGATTCCTATAATTATGGTTTAGATCTCAGTTTAAGACAGGTAGCTAAGAGATGACGAGACTAGGTTACTGGAAACTACTTAAATCTATCCCCGATAAGAAAATATTTTAACTCTTTAGATCACAACTCTTCCACCTGTGGTCCTCCAGGTGTTTTGGAATTCAGCTCCCAGGGATTTCTGAGCATTCAACAAGCTGGCTAAGGCTTCTGGGAGTTGGAGGCCCAAACACCTAGAGAACCACGGGTTTAAGAGACCTACAGTTCAAGTTGTTGCCATCTTTCCAACACCTTAAACCTTGCTGGAAACTAAAAAAAATTCTTGTACAGAAAGAGCGTGAAGCAAACATATAAAGTCTTTATCAGTCTTCTTTGAAGGATCAGGCATTTGGCCCACTCTCAAGGGTACAGTGTATTATCGGGGTATTTTCTTCCTTTGTAGTTCCCAGAGGCCAATAACTCTTTCTGAGAGCTTGCTACATTGTGGAAGTCTGCCTAAACTGGGTGGAAATCTGTATTTTGTGAACTTCCCAGGGAAGCCTATTCTACCATATTTTCTGTTTTCCTTAACACCTGACTGCTCGGGCATAATTTTGCTTTTTCTTCAAATCTGGTAATTTTTACAACTTTGTCTTCTGCTCTCCATCAATCCATCCCTTTTTCAGGATGTCCAAATATAGAGGTAGGGAAGGAGGGAAATCTCTCAGGCCCTATCTACATTTCCATATAAGGCAGTTTGACCTTCATTATATGATCAGTGTAGACTTCTATAATGCAGATTGAACTGAATTATAAGTCTTCACTACCATACAGTATAATCAGTTCTTTCTGCATTATAATGGCAGTGTAGATGAGCCCTCAAGAGTGCTTTCCTCTTCTCCAGCAGGCCATCAAAATATAGCATGTAAGAATGTGGGAGATTTGCTATGTCAAATAGAAGAGTTCTGATGCACACAAAAAGTGATGGGAGACAGATCGGTAAAGACAGGAGACAGTGAAAGCCAAGCTCAGTAACAGTTGCTGGATGGACACAATGTTCGCTTCCTTCCCTTGGACAGATTTTGACTTGCTTGCTTGCACAATCTGACAGGATTTCAGAGCCTGATAGGTGTCAGCAGAATTATCCAAATCAAAGGCAAAAGAGAAGTGTCAACTCACGGAATAGAACAAGAGGCAGTAATTCCTGGAGAGGAAAAATGATGATACCAAAGTTGTATCCATGAGACACAAAGAGCATTTTAAGTCTCTGCTAAACTGTTTGAAGCTCTCTCTTTTTCTTTTCTTTTTTTTAACAGTTATGCTGATAATTCTTGTACCTATCTATTTAGCATGCAACTTCATACAGGTAAATGGCTGATAATGAAATCATTCTCAGGGCAAAAATTATGAACAGTTCAAGATGAACTGTGAACTGGTTTAAGCGTTGCCTTGGCAATGGATTAACTTGGCAAGCCTCCCCCTGTCTCCTTTACTCTGCCTGTATAATGTGAAAAGAGATGGACATTTTTAGCATTTTTGTAATGCCCCACAGACTTTCTGAAACAGTTTGGTTTTCAAAATACAAAATAAAAAATTACTTGAAAATTCATAGACACTCTCATATATGGCTTTTTGCACATACTTTAATATACATGCTTGGATATACAGTTCTACCCAATGTGCATTTTTGTAATCAAGTTATCCCGCTATACACATTTTGTGTGTATTTTCCATCAAAAACCCCTGGTGTTATAAAAGCTTATCGTTCCTTTCCTGCCATTGCTATACATCTGCATCGCACTGGGTTATCTCTATTCTATAAAACTGGTCTCATGCTCATCCTATCTATGCCTTTTCTCAAAGCTTCGACTCTTCTATTTAGTCTTAGAGGCTTTTATTCCGGCATGCATATTTTCTACTTGGGCCTTTTGACTGTTTAACTGTTGATTGCTCATTCTCATTTGGGCAACCAAACATGGTTGCTTCCTTTCCCTTGGGATGTTTCAGGCTGAATTTGATGGTTCTCAGTTCTTGTAGACTTCTTTACAAATTCAATTCAAAATCTGATATGGGGGGACAAGAATTGGTGTAGTAGTAGTACTGCTGCTGGTAGTAGTAGAAATAATAATAACAAGAATTGATTTTTTATTTTATTTTATTTTTGGTGTCAGGAGCAACTTGAGAAACTGCAAGTCATTTCTGGTGTGAGAGATTTGGCCATCTGCAAGGATATTGCCCAGGGGACGCCTGGATGTTTTGATGCTTTACCTTGTGGGAGGCTTCTCTCATGTCCTTGCATGGGGAGCTGGAGCTGACAGAAGGAGCTCATCCACGCTCTCCCCAGATTTGAACCTCCTATCTGTCAGTCTTCAGTCCTGCTGGCACAAAGATTTAACCCATGGCACCACCAGGAGCTCCTACAAAAATTGATGTAGTAGTGGTGGTGGTGGTGGTGTTGGTAGTAACAAGAACAACAACAATATATTTATCCATATCTCCCCAAGACTGGAGGCAGATTCCAACACAGTTAAATCACAATAGATAATAGCACGATCTGTTTAAAACACATAGATTAAAACACATGAGTATAAGATTAAAATACATTAAAATAAATACATATTAATATCCTATAGAGCCCTATATGACTCCGGCCCAGCTTACTTGTCCGAACATATCTCCCTCTACGTTCCACCTCGTAGCCTAAGATCCGCCGGGGAGGCCTTGCTCTCGGTCCCATCAGCTTCGCAAACACGGCTGGTGGGGATGAGGGACAGGGCCTTCTCATTGGTAACCTCACGCCTATGGAACTCGCTCCCCAGCAAAATCAGATTGGCATCCTCTCTCCTTTCTTTCAGAAAGAAACGAAAGACATGGCTGTGGAACCAGGCATTTGGACAATGAATAAAATGGCGCTGGACACTGACACTGAAACTGACCTTGTGATTGCTGATATGGAAAAGGTTTTTTGGATTCTGTAAATAATGTTATAATTAATGTTTTAATCTGTGATAAGTGTATGTTTTTATCTTTTTTTATTATCCTGTATTTTACTACGGCATCGAATTGTTGCCATGTTAGCCACTCTGAGTCCCCCTGCGGGGGTGAGAAGAGCGAGGTAGAAATGACGTAAATAAATAAATAATAAATAATATCCATAAAATATCAATTTAAAATTAGTTGATGAAAAGGGACTGAGTGAGGTCCATCTCAGATTTTCTTTCATTCAGCCAGTTGTAGTTACCATCTTCCCTGCAAACAGAGACTGTGATCCTATATGGAGCATGAAGTTCTGTCAGATGGAACTCCATCCATTTTTCCTACAGAGAGAACTCATCATTCTCCTGTGCCAACGCCCAGGATGCCCTCCAAGTGAGATGGCCTTTGGTCTGATTTATATGGCTTCCCTCTGAACCCATTAATCTCACAGATGTTAAGGAAGACCAGGGAGGAATGACTGAAAAAAGTCCTTGTAGCTCCTTATTGGTGTCACAATCACGGACTTACCGGCCCCTTAAACACACACACGGAGACGTACTAGAGGCTAACTACTTTATTGAGTATGAAAACAGCTTACGAATATAGTCCAGTATAAAAAGAGTGTCCAAAAGAGTATCCAAAAGGCTTAGAGTAACAATGTCCAAAAAGTAGCAAATAGTCCAAAGCTTAGCAGGGCTTCGCAAACCGATGCGAAACAGGAACAGAGCAAGGCTTCGCAAACCAATGCGAATCAGGAACAAGACAAGACTTCGCAATCCAATGCGAACCAGGATTCAAGGCAAGGCAAAGCAAGGCAAGGCTAGATGACCACTGCTGTGGTCCAGCTCCGCTTCACGCCGGTAAAGGTACGACGTGGCCGGAGAACTGAGGATGCGTTCCCACGGATCCTGTACTTAATCCTTCGGCCGAGGTCCGCGACGCTCTAGGCTTCTCCGTCTCCAATCTCTGCTCACGGACCTCGGTCGGTCTAGGACCCTAGACCAAGCCCTCCGAGAAGACTCAATGTCACGTCTCCTATCGAAGGAGCGACCTTGCCTCTCAACAGCTGTGTCGCTATCTTCCTGAGAACTTTCCTCCCTTGCACTTTCCCATTCGGCTTCTTCCATGTTTACATTATCACGCTCTTGGGAATTCCTCCCCCCCGGGTGTTCATAACTCCCTTCGCTGCTTCCCATCTCCACCTGGTGATCGGAATCTATGCTAGGCCCAAACATCATCTCATCCCATGCCAAGCTCTCTGTAGGCGATTGAGGCCCATCCGAAGGGCCCTGTGCTTCACCCCAGTCATCTAGCTCATCCTCTGAATCCACATCTGCTGCTGCAGGCCCTAATGCTAATGGCACCCCGGGACCCGTTCCCTGCCCTCCAGGCACGAACGAGAACTGCTGTGCTACAATTGGCCTTGCAAGCCTTGGTTCTTCCATTTGTTAATGATCATACCCTGGTAACTTCTTCAATGTCTTGTTCTTCCCAACATTTCCATCCTATCTTAGAGCAGGTTATTTCAACATAATGGTCTGCACTCTTTTAACCTCCAAGCAGAGTTCTACCTATAGGATAAATGAGACATCTATAAAATGATTTCTCAGATAAGCTCAGAGGAAGTCTATTTCTCCTCACTAAGGCCTCATTTACATGGACCATTTAAAGTACTTAAAATCAAACTTCAAATTGCAGTGGCCAGATAACAAATTTTCACAAAGGCACATAAAAGAAAGCCCTTAATGTGCATCAGTGCTCTGCAGTCATGTACCCGGGAAGGGGGGGGGGCTTGAAATTCCCAGGGTGGTCCGCGAGAAGTCCTTACTGGTACTTTATTTAAACTGTTATGTGTATTCATATCATGATCTGATCACCATGCTCAATATATCCCATATGCATGGGAGTATTGGGATAACAATACAAAAGGTTTGCTAAGGTAGACACTCTCTCACCCAGCCCCAGCCCCCCCAAAAAACAAACTCAAAATCCTGGGTACGGCCCTGGTGCTCTGTGGTTTGTGTAATTGTCAACTGGACCTCATAATGGTTTCTTGTGTGATCATCTGCACAGCGTAACCACTTTCTTCAATACCAGTTTGAAAATGCATGAAATAGTCAATGTAGATGGGGTCGTAGTTGGAGTGAAAGAGATCCTAGATTTCTTAACGAACAGGCATCAACCTAACTCTCAAACCCAACACCTTACAACAACAAACTGCAGCTATATCCTCTATTTTATCAATTAACCAGAACTCCCGTCATTTGCCATACACATCTGAAGGGTTTTTCAGTGAATCAGTGTAATTTGTCTCTCTCAGACTTGAGCCAGGGTTCTTACCTTACACTTCACTATTAACAGCTCATAAAGTTACCATTCCTCTATTCTCACCTGGTCCATCCACTAAAAAAGCAATTGCAAAAAATAGGCCACCCCTGGAGTTGAATAATGTATTATAGGTAAATTGTCTAAGGTTCATCTGAAACCTTGGATATTTTGAGTTTTATGGGTTCCAGTCATGATAGCTCAGTGATTTGACAATATAAGGAGGCCTAGCTTCCCATGTTCATTCTTTCTGAAATCTGATTTTTTAAAATCTTGCAACAGGAATTATACTACAATGTTCACTATTCTTATAGAAAAATGAGTTTGTGACTTCAGAACTTTAATATTGATGGCCAATAGCCTCAGCCTTTTTTCATATAAACTATCTTATAAATTCTTTTATAGAGAATTGCAGATCTATGGGACTCTTTCCCCTTTGCAACTGGTGTTATTTTTTCTTCTTCTTGTCCAATTTACAGGCTATATGATTCTTAACTAAATAAAGCTTTGTACTAGGTTTCTTTGTCCTGAAGGGAGTTGCTTTGATAGATGTTCAAGTAAAATAGAATCACTATTATTTTTTTCACTTTCATCGTCTGGTAAGGGTAGCTCTGTAAGTTTTGTTTCTCTGGAAGTAAATTTTCATGACAATTTTACTCAGCTGTTTTCACAGGTATTGGCATGAACCACAGATTCATCATTCCCTGAGGTCTCTCTTCCAAGCTTATAAAATGTATAATAATAAAATGTTGTAAGGGATTTATTTCCTAGTAGAAATGCTTCCAATCCTTTTTTAGTGATTGAATGACTCACAAGTTGCTTAGGGGATTTCCAGTCAGATAGACACTGGATATGCTTGAAGGCTTGGGAATATGGCTTAAATTACTCTCAACAAAAATGATCTATTATGATTACCAGGGAGGTTAGGTAGGCTGAAGGATGACAGCCATCTAGTTATACTGTTAGGGTGGTCTAAAAGCTTGAAATTCTTCCAGGGAATGGATTAAAATTTTAAGTGCCATTCTTGGCAACAGCAAAATATTGGACATGTGTAAAAATATTGAACTTTTAACTTGAGAAAGGAAAATAATGATTCAATGACTGAGCTAATATATTCAGTACAATGAGAATATGGTTTCAACTCTGATTACAGCATATCAAGCATTGTAGGAAAACTATGTGAAATAATTTATTCCAACCAGTTCTAGAGTCCTAAAATTCAACATGTGTAAAGTTTCAGAAATGGAAATGAAATGTGGATATACACATTCATAGGTATTTAAGAAAACAAATGATTTCTCCATTTGGCATTGTTAAAGAGAATACACACTCCCTTATGCTATGCTGATTGCTTGTATGAACCTCTTTCTATTCAGGTAGAGAATATTGGATAATGGGTAGTTTCAATGTGCAGGAAATTTACATTTAAGGAAAATAGAACTGAATAGTTTCACAATATCCATATTGAGCAAGGTTTCATATTACCATGCAGGGGAGCCAGAGAAGTGCCAATTTGTATTATAGAGCCTACTGCACATCAGGACACTAGTTAGGGAGTTCCAGTGTACACAGGCAGAGCTCAATCATTTTGGAACACACTTGCCCTGATACGCATATTCCCAATTTTCTAGGACAGTGGTTCTCAGCCTGTGGGTCCCCAGATGTTTTGGCCTAACAGCTGGCAAACTGGCTGGGATTTCTGGGAGTTGTAGCCTAAAACACCTGGGGACCCACAGGTTGAGAACCACTGTTCTAGGAGGATTCCATAGTGCCTCCACTACTTAGGACCTCATCAGATGCAAGTCCTTCCCCATTTGCACACATTTCTAAGACATTTCAGGATCCTTCACATAACATAAAACAATTTTGGTTGTCATCCATTTCACTTTGTCCCTGTAATGTAGTAAAAGGTGGGAGAGGAGAGACAGTGAGAAACTGTCTTCTGAGCACCTGATGTGCTTGGAAATGAAAGAAATGGGATCTGTCAGAATTGCCCATGTTGAGTCATTTCAGTGATCTGGAAGAATGATAGGCAGTCCTATAGGCAGTCTCCTATGCTTCACTTCTTTTACAAAATCCTTCTGTGTGTCACGATGCAAGGACTCGGCCGGCCCCTTAATCACACACACAGAGATGGTATTCAGCTATCTATTTATTGAATAATGAAGAACAGGTGAAAAGGTAATTTTCCATAAAATTGAGAAGTTCAATCCACAAGGTAAAAGTCTGTAGTAATCCAATTCCAATAGCTTGGCAAAAGCTTGGTCAAAGGCTTGGCAAAAGGCTTGGTAAAAGGCTTGGCAAAAGGCTCCGCAAAGCAATGCGGATCAAGGAACAAGACAAAGTTCAATCAGGGCCCAAGAAACTTCTTGGCAAGGCACGAGCCGGCAACTTGGCTCCGTGGTCCTGCGCTCGCTTCACTCCTCTTAGATTAGAAGTGGCCGAGCTACTGAGGATCCGTTCCCACGGATCCTATACTTAATCCCCTTGGCGATGCCCCCGACGCTCTAGGCTTCTGCGCCAATCTGTGCTATGGGACCTCGCGCTTCTCTGGCGCTCTAGGCTGCGGTGCCAACCCCTCCTGCTGGACTTGATGCTTTCTCTCCTATCGAAGCCCCGACCTTGCCTCCCAGCACCTGGTTCACTATCTTCATGAGAGACAAACTCCCTTTCGGCTTCCATGGCCTCATCCTCCACTGTTTCCCTGATTCTCTCCTGCGACCCGAAATCACCTGGCTTCTCATAACAATCGTCACTATCAACACTTTCAGAGTCAGCCTGACCTTGCCAGTTATCGTAGCCGTCAGGCCATCCATCATCCCAGGCCAAGCTCTCTGTGGGAGAGGAAGGCCCAGCTAGCTCATTAACCCCTTCCTCCATTTCCTCATCAGCTGCGGCTGGCTCCAATGCAAGTGGGACCCCGGTGCTGCCCCCTGTCCCCCAGGCACAAAAGAGAACTGGGTTGCTACACTGTGTACGCCTAAAAGAGTAATATTTTATTAATGCAATCCTAAGGAATAGTGCTATTGTAAGATATCATCACTTTGTGTTTGCGGCATTGTCTCCTTCATAGTAATGTAGGCTTTAGGAATTGTGCTATTACTAGCTTTTAAACTTTTTGTTCCTTATTTTAACCCACTATAAGAAGTTCTAGTGCCTATGAAAATTCAGGAACAATTTATAGTTCCCAGGTGTTTTAGCCTACAACTCCCAGAAATCCCAGCCAGTTTACCAGCTGTTAGGCCAAAACATCTGGGGACCCACAGGTTGAGAACCACTGTCCTAGAAAATTGGGAAGACGCATACCAGGCCAAATGTGTTCCAATGTGATTGAGCTCTGCCTGTGTACACTGGCACTCCCTAACTGGTGTCCTGATGTGTAGTATGCTCTATGATACAAATTGGCACTTTGCTGGCTCCCCTGCATGGTAATATCAAACCTTGCTCAATATGGATATTGTGAAACTATTCCATTCTATTTTCCTTAAATGTAAATGGTAATGGTTTTCTTACCAAACTATGCTCTGCAAACATACATAATATTAAAGAGTGGGTGTAGGATTGATAAGATGTCTTATACATAACTCTGCCAAATACTAAATCGAACCAATCTGATATGCAGGTGTTGAGATCGAGTAAAACTGCACAAAGCCATCCCAGAATGTTTTGACTAATGCAGGGGTGTGTTTTTTTAAAAAGTCTAAAATAGCTGTAGTTTTCAGCCAGCACACACTTATTGCAGCTACACTACTGCAGGTATTGACCAGCCGTATTCATGCAAATAGTGCATACTCATGTAAGGCTAGAATACTTTTTTTTTCTGGTAAGCCTACGTGAATCATGCCAAAAACCAATCCAGATGCATTTCAAATTATCCTATCAGTGCATGTCATCTAATTCCAATCAGTGCCCTCAACATTTTTCTGGCTTCAGAAATACCAGAATGCCATGTTCCTCCTGCATTAAATTAGTGGAAGTTTGCCATTGATTTCAAGGGGATAATACTGTATGTTAATTTGCCTGTTCCTTTATCTGAAAAAATATCTGTGGGGTTTTGTTCTCCTGCTTCAATTAATTCTTTTTCAGTATTTCAGGAGTGGCCTGTCATACACTAACATCAGTTATGGCACAAAAATGAAAACTGGATAATAAAGGTAAATGTTTTCCCTGACATCAAGTCTAGTTGTGTCTGACTCTGGGGGTTGGTGCTCATATCCTTTTCTAAGCCAAAGAGTCAGCATTGTCCATAAACATCTCCAAGGCCATGGGGCCAGCATGACTGCATCGAGCGCTGTTACCTTCCTGCCAAGTTAGTATCTATTGATCTACTCACATTTGCATGTTTTCGAACTGCTACGTTGGCAGAAGCTGGGGCTAACAGCGGCAGCTCACCCCACTCCCTGAATTTGGACTGGCAATCTTTCAATCAGCAGGCTCAGCAGCTCAGCAGTTTAACCTGCTGCGCCACATTTGAGTTTTTTTTGGTCTTATAGGTAGCAATGCTTTTGACCATCTTGGATGAAAGAAAGCAACCAAAAGGAAGCAGGACATTTTTCACTCAACCAATAAAAAATAGGAAGAAGTTATACATTCTTGTTATAGTGTATCGTTAGCTTTGGGCACAGACTTTGCTGTGGCCATTCAAAACTACATTTAGGACAAAATGTAAGTAAAAGGATAATGATCTATTTCCTTCATGGAATAAAACTGGGTGATCGTGGTTGTTTTTAATTTCCTTCTTCCTTTCACTGCTAACCTATTTCTTTGCTGGGTGAATGATGAACATTATATACCTCTGGTAACACTGTGCATTTGTTCAGGCACAAAAATACCCTCCTGTCTGAAAAGTGTATCTATTCAATAAAAAAGGAAGCAGCTTTTATGTAATACCATATATTTTAAGTATTTTTTCTACCTGAATTCTAAATTTTTCTCAGCAGAGCAACCATGCGATTCTTTGGAGAAAAAAGAGGCAAAAATGTTACATTCCAAGCTTCTCTCGGCACTCTTTCCTACTTTGCTTCATGGATGTGTCACTGACCTTAGGCAGTAGGTTTATCTAAAATTAAATATTCTAACCATCAATTACAGTATTTTCTTGTTTCTATGAAATTCTTTTTAAGTCAGGTCAAAAAAAACTTCCTAATGAAATGCAGGTACTATCTTTCATGGGTTCAAGTCTTAGAGTCTTATGCCTACTTATCTGGGAGTATGCGTTTCTAAACACATTTAAGTAGATATGTATGGAACTCTACACATTTTAAAGAGCATGTTTGCCGTTGATATTGCGGGCCCTTGGTATCTATCTGCTGGAGTTTGGTTCCAGTACAGTCCTTTCCAATGGATACCAAATCCCATAGATAATTGGGGCATTATATATGATAGTGCCTTAGAATGATGTCCCTTATATAAAATCAAGATTTGCTATTTGGATTTTTCAAAAATATTTGCATCCATGGATGATTTACTCCAAGGATGCAGAATCTGTCTGACTATGGAGGGCTGGAAGTATTTCTCTGTGGTGGTTGCTGACTCCTATGTCAGTGGAGGGATACATATACTCTAGGGTCCCATCTACACTGCCATATAATGCAGTTTAAAATTGTATATTATGGTCAGTGTAGACCCATTAAATCAAAGCAGTTAAACTGTATTACATGAGTCTGCAGTGTCTATATAATTCAGTTTCAAACTGTATTATATGGTCAATGTAGACGGGCTTTAAGTTATATTGTGAACTGTGAAGCTTAAGTGTATCACACTAAAGTGCTCAACATACATTGGGGATAAAGTTCAGCACTTTGGATAGCTCCTTTAAAGTTACAACTAAAACATGAGGGCAGATATACTACCTTACTAACATGAAAGCCAGCAGCCACTGGTTTCTCTCGTACTGGATCTTACATGATGTTTTTCCTCATTCAGTAGCTATTTAACATAAAACATAAAAATAAAATATAAGCAGGGGAATGTCTTCACCTTGCCCCTTCATCATCACTCTCTCCAGATGGGAAATTCAAATCATGAAGGAAAGAGAGGGGAGAAGCTTCTCACACTTCCTTCCTTGTATGTTCATTTTATTTTTTCTACATTAATAATGAGTATGCATTTGAACTACTTGTAATGAGACAGTTGTGTAGCAATGCCAATGTACTATTACATCAGTGGTGGCTATTTTTGTGGAGTTGTGTTAATGGAAATCGTTTCCTGGTGAAGGTTATCTGAGATAGCATTTCATGTTTTCCATCGTGTTCATGCCAATGATCTTCTTCTATCGAGCCATGACAACTTTGAAAATGTTCAAAACCTCCTTATATTGTATTTTCAGTCTTCTTCAAAAAAAATTGAGATTTAAAATTTCAAATCGTTAACACTAAACAAGTATGGAAAGGACCAAGGATAGTCTTATTATAACCTATCCTTATAACGAATATAATGACTTCTTATAATATTTTTGATACATGAATTATCACTATGACTTTTTATTCAGATGAGCAATGTTAAGAAGGTTTCCCGGTTTTTGAGTGATTGGTTTCAATGGCCTGATTGGATTTTTTTTCCCCCTGAATATGACTGGTACTCTTGATAACTGGTACTCTTGCTAATGGACAAGATCAGGGGTGCCCAAGATGGTGATCGCGATCGACCGGGTGATCTTTGGGCCTCATCCGGGTGATCTTCCGGCCCTCACCCGGTCAATGCGCGCTCCCGTGCACGCACGCTCCCAGCGCCGCCTTCCTCTGCCCTGCCGTAGCCGACAGAGGCCCCCGCACGCTCCTCGCTGCCTCTCTTTCGCCATGGATCCATGGATCCGGGCGAAAGAGAGGCGAGGGGAGCGCGCGGGGGGTTTCCTCCTCTGTCGCCTATGGCAGGGCGGTGACAGAGGAGGAGGAGGCCCCCACGCGCTCCTTGCTGCCTCTCTATCGCCCGGATCCATGGATCCGCGCACAAGAGAGGCGAGGGGAGCGCGCGGGGGATTTCCTCCTCTGTCGCCGCCCTGCCATAGGCGACAGAGGAGGATTAGGCCCCCGCGCGCTCTCCTCGCCTCTCTCTTCCCCAGATCCATGGATCCGGGCAAAAAAGATGCGAGGGGAGCACGCTGGTCTCCTCCTCTGTCGCCTATGGTAGGGTGGCGACAGAGAAGGAGGAGGCGCTCCCTCGCCTCTCTTTCGCCCGGATCCATGGATCCGGGCGAAAGAGAGGCGAGGGGAGCGCGCGGGGGGTTTCCTCCTCTGTCGCCGCCCTGCCATAGGCGACAGAGGATGAGGAGGCCCCCGTGCACTCCTCGCTGCCTCTCTCTCTCGCCCGGATCCATGGATGGGGCGAAAGAGAGGCAAGGGAGCGCGCGGGGGGCCTCCTCCTTCTCTGTCGCCACCCTGCCATAGGCGACAGAGGAGGAGGAGGCCCCGTGCACTCTCCTCGCCTCTCTCTCAGCCGGATCCATGGATCTGGGCGAGAGACTGGCAAGGGCAGCGCGACGGGGGGCCTCGAGAGGCACCATGGATCGGAGCGCCTCCCCGCCCCCAATCCGGTGAGCAACCAAACTAATAAAAAGCCGGCTGTGGGTGCGCGTGCGCACGCGCGCGCAGCAGGTAATTTTTTTCAACTTGGTTGCTCAAAAGTAGCTCGCATGCTGAAAAAGTGTGAGCACCCCTGGACAAGATAATTAATAAAATTGCTTGTAGATATAATTTATATTCTCACAACCTGACAAATATGAACTCTAATAGAAGCTGAAAGGAATATGACATTATTTCTCATCACATGGACAAACTCAAAAATTATTTGCTTTGTCTGATGCAATGGCTATCCATGCCTTACCTTAACATTGTCAAATGGAGTTCTTCCATTTGTTGAGATATCTTCTGCATAGGATCCCTCATGTAGAAGGACAGGTATGGAATGTTTGCACCTAAGTCTGCTAGCTAGAATCTGATGTTCAGCAAACAATATTGTTCTTAAAAAGTGCAACTGAAAACAAGCAAACAAGAAAAATGTTTAGTTCTGGTTGAATTTTGTTTTTTTTAAATCATTCTTTTGTTGTGTAGCTTTGTATCATTTCTCACCGAAGGCAAACTTATCCCAAAGTTTTCCTGGCAGGATTTGTTTAGAAGATGTTTCCAAATGTCTTCTGAGACTTGGGGACCTTCCACACAGCCATATAACCCAGAATATTAAGGCAGAAGATCCCACAATACCTGCTTTGAACTGGGTTATCTGAATCCACACTACCATATATTCCAGTTCAAAGCAGAAAATGTGGGATTTTATTCAGCTGTGTGGATGGGGCCTTGTCAGCAGGTTTCATGACCAAGAAGGGATTTGAACCCCGGTCTTAAGAGTTGTACAGCCCAATGCTCAAACCACTGGAAATATGGGTTCCTTTGTCAGAATTAGTTATGAATAAAACAATGACAGTCACAGTTATGAGGAAGAGAATCAATATAGAACAAGAGAAACACTAGAAAAACATTACAAGTCTTGTTTTAAGACACTATGGCAAAATAATCTGAAAACTGTTTATTTATAATCTGAGTGTCTGTTTTGGTTTTTTGACACACAAAGCTTTATACATATACAGCATGGCAGTGTGTCGTTAAAATTTGCATAGTAAGAAATCATAACATCTCTAGGGTATTGTTTGTAGAAATGCAATGAATTATTTGAAAACAATTTAAATAATCAGCCCACTAGTTTATCAGATAGTTATCAAACAGCACAGATGGCCAAGCTTTTATGCACCCACAGCAATTAACTTGGATTGTCTCTGCTGTACGTTTCATCAAATTTCTGGCTGCTGTGAATGACATACACTTCTTCAAAAACTTGCCTTAAAAAGAGGAAAGAAAAAAAACGTATTTGTGCTTCTGTTTGTTCAACAGACTGCACAATGCAATTAAATGATAAACACACTATTTATTTTTTTCAGAATATGCAGATTTGAGGCATCACTACTACTTTCTACAATCACTCTTTTTTAAAATATGGCAATTCTGCTTGTTCAGTATAGTCACCAAGTCTGGGTTCATATCCATAGTCTCTAACATTTCTTATTTTATTAAAAATGGCTCGCCATATCTATGGACTCTGAATCAATGGATTCAAACATCCATAAATTGAAAATACTTTTTATAATCCCCAAAACAAATGTTGTTTTTGCATTGTATATACTATTTTTCTGCACCATTGTATATAATGGGATGAGCATCCATAGATTTTGGTATCCACAGCAGGTCCTGGAACCAAACCAAGAGCTCACTGTACATTAAAATATTACACTAAAAATCTTAGTGTTATTTGTTATTTGTGTGTCCAAAAGCAAAGCCGACAAAGTTTCATAGCTGTTACTTACTCCCTTTATCATGTCTGTCTCAGCTATTTAATTCAACACACTCTCCTCTATTGTCATTTTTTCTTAACTGAATCATTAAGAAGCATTGTCATTTGATTAGTGAGGTTCTTGGCTTGCTCACAATTACTGGCTATAAATGATCACAGAACTACATCCTTTAAAGTTTTATTAATCTGGTATGAACAACAATGTTCCTGGAATGTTATGAGTCAGTGTAAGTACAATCTCTGTTGCTATTGCTAACAAATTATTCAGTGACAAGAATATGTACATTTCAAAGATGAAAAATGCTTTTTGATTGAAACGCATATCCAACTGTAAGAGCACTCATGTACTTAATGTCATACAATGAAACTTTGGTTAAAACTTTGAAGGCCAGACTTTGGAAATATCATGGTCAGTTCAAGAATAGATTTGATATTTCATTGTTGTGTGCTTTCAAGACATTTCTAACTTATCACAACTGTAAGACAAATCTATCATGAGATTTCCTGGAGCTGAGAGTGTGCAACTCCTTTGGGTTTCCATAGCCAAGCAAGGAACTGGATTCTGATCTTTAGAGTCACAGTCCAATGCTCAAATCACACCTCCAATCTACCTCTCCCAAGAATAGGGGCAATCTCTTTGTTATGTCATTGGCACACAGGCATGTAGCCGGGGGCTAAGGGGGCTTCAGCCCCGAAATTATCAGGATGGTCTGCGAAAAGGCCTTACTGGTACATTATTTAAACTGTTATGTACATTTAAATCATGATCTGATCACCATGCTCATTATATCCCATATTAATGGGGTTATTGGGATAACAATACAAAAGGTTTGCTAGGGTAGACCCTCTTCCACCCAGTCTTAGCCCCCCGAACCAAACTCACCCCCCCCGAATCAAAATCCTGGCTACGGCCCTGTTGGCACACAACAGATTTTTCCAGTTTTCCCTCTTTCTTTCTCATAAGAAACCTTGGATGAAGTCATATAACCTTAGTATAAACTGGCAGTTTATCTTTCCAAAACAGGAACTCATACTGAATGCTCTTACATGAACAGGTCTAAAGAAGGAAATGAACTGGTCTAAATAGGTATAATATAGGCATCACAATGCAGTGTGCCTTTACATCTGGAACTGCTAATCCACACAGGAACAGGTAGAAAGGATTATACTATGAAAGTAAAGACAGTTGAATGGCAAAAAAGTACTCAGTAAGGGGTTGGTTACAATACCTTTAGTGAGAAAATTTTCTGTTTATGTGAATGTTTGTTTTCTGTTTTTAGATTGTGAACGTTGCTTTTTAAGGTAAGTGGTGGGTTTCCTGGTTTCACTCTAATGCAGTACTTTGTTCCACAAACTGGATAAATTATCCTGTAGTAATCCCAGATTGTCATTATTGTACTGACATCTTGACTGTTCTGCTCATACTTTAGTATATTTGTGTTTTTAATTTTGTCCTTGAAAAAAACAGAAATATCAAAATGGAGCTTTATCAGAAAACCACTGGATTATTTTATACAAAAATATGTATTTCGTTGACACAATATTGTTATGTTTATATACTTTCAAGTAAACTGATAATAATCTTACCATATGGGTTTGTTTGTTTGTTTGTTTGTTTGTTTTTATAAGATTTATTCAAAAAGGATTTGCTACTGGGATAATGTAATTTGTTAGTTTTCATGGTTGAACAGTGATTCAAAACCTGATTTCCAGAATCCTAGTTGAACACTGAAACAACTGCATCACACTAGCTAACAATACTATTATATTGCTGTTTGCACTTGTCAAACAATCTATATAATACATATTTCTATTATAACTGTGCTACATGCAGCCTCTTCTCATTTTGATTCTTTGAACTAGTTGTGCTTTCCCTTATTTTTCTATCTGGGCCCAATCTTATTTTTTGATATCTTTTGAATCCAGATGGTGTCTTTTACAACAGAAGTGTTTCTTCCACCCAAACAAAACTTTCGATCTAGCACAGCTATTACGCTAGCAGAATAGGAAGAACAGGAGGAGGAAGAGATATTTTCTCATCCTCCTTCCCCTTCCAGGACTCCATCTACTGTATGTTCCTGAGGCAGGTGCAGCTGAGGTAATGGCCCTGATGGCAGAAGGAAAATCAGGATTCCTTCCAATATTTTTGAGAGCTACAAAATATTTTTGAGAACTACACACACACAAACTCTCCAAAGCCCTATAGTGTTTTAAAAACTAATAATGGCATGATCTAAGGATTTGTATATGTTTATGTGTGTATACTATGTATATATACTAATTTTAAATTGTTACATTGTTCAATATACTTTTAGACCACTTTTCATAATTGTTTAATTTTATTCAAAACTATTTAAAATTTATTATCCTGACGTGATATAGAACAGGATGTAAATATATTATTAAATATACATTGTTCCCTCCCTTATTGCTGGGGATAGGTTCCTGGACCTCCCGCAATAAGTGAAAACCTGTGATGTAGGGATGTTCTTTTTTAATAATTATACATTATTTTAGTAGTTATACGCTATTTTATAAGCCTTTATAAACTTAAAATAAAGTGAAGGAAAGGCCCTTCAAGGCTGGAGGGAGGGAGGACTGAGGAGGGAAAGCACCTTGGAAAGTGGTAGCAGTAAAACCCCACAAAACAGCAACAATACCATGATATATATTTTAAATTAATATTTTTTGAAATCTGCGGAAGAGCGATTCCACAATAAGCGAACCGCAAAGTAGCAAGGGAATACTGTATGCAGAATGAGAACACCTTTGCAGTGTGCTAAGGCACTATCTAAAGTCCGATTCTTCCAAGTATTTTGAATCTCCTGTTCATTGCCCCAAACTTTTGGAGAGTGTAGTTTTGATTAAGACTGAAATAACCATTTGCCCTCCAACCCCCTGAACAAAAGAGACGACACACAAAGTATTGGGTTCAAATTGAGCAACTTTTATTTAAAGGTACCTGTTTAAGTTTCCTTAAATCTAACTCAGAAGGTGTCAGGAATCAAGGTGTATTCTAGCCGGGTATATGCCCCCTCGGCTAACGATATCAATTTTGGGCGAAACACCTGGATTCCCTGATTATCCAACCAGGGCAACCTTTTTTAGGGAAATGGATGAGAGGTCTGTACTCGAGATCTTGAGATCAGCCTCTTTCATTCCAGGGCCATTACACTTTGTTAACCCCTCAACTTGAACTTTGAGGTGAATGTTAACTTAATGGCCCTCACCCCTGAAGGAGGTGCCTTAGGTGCACACCGACAATGGGCTTTCCCTAGCTATTTTCCGCTAAGCCTATTTAATACATACCGCTCCCTTGCTAGCCCCTACCCCGTAAAGGGGTAGGCAAAAACCCTCCCTCCACAGTTAAGGTGGCAGGGGAGAAAATTCCTCACCCGATCCTCTTAGTTAAAGAGCGATCAAAAATTCTTTACTGCGAAAGGGCGGGAGTGGTGGGTCGACCGTCTCCTCCGATAGCCGAGCTCCGACTGAGCTCTTCAGGGGGCTGGCCTTCCTGAAGGGAGGCCACGCCCCCTGCCTCCCAGAGGTTCTAAGAACCTCCTCTTTCTCCGTGGGAGGGGGCAAAATCCCCTCCCTCTTTAGCCTTTGGCTAAGAGGGAAATACTCTTGCCCTCCAACCCCCTGAACAAAAGAGACGACACACAAAGTATTGGGTTCAAATTGAGCAACTTTTATTTAAAGTTACCTATTTAATTTCCTTAAATCTAACTCAGAAGGTGTCAGGAATCAAGGTGTATTCTAGCCGGGGTATCATGCCCCCTCGGCTAACGATATCAATTTCGGGCGAAACACCTGGATTCCCTGATTATCCAACCAGGGCAACCCCTTTTAGGGAAATGAATGAGAGGTCTGTACTCGAGATCTTGAGATCAGCCTCTTTCATTCCAGGGCCATTACACTTTGTTAACCCTCAACTTGAACTTTGTGGTGAATGTTAACTTAATGGCCCTCACCCCTGAAGGAGGTGCCTTAGGTGCACACCGACAATGGGCTTTCCCTAGCTATTTTCCGCCACCGATGGGGACAGGTGTCCACCTAGTACCCATCCCCACCGAGAGTCCTAACACCCCTATCCTATGTTAGACGAACGGAACGTTGCCCAATTCCGATATTACAATCCAACCGCTCAGCAAACAAAGCATTGTCGCGAGCCCTGGATAAAGGAGGTAGTGTGCTACCCCCCGTACTGCTGAGCGCATAGCCCCTTCCTTGTTCCCCACTTTATGAGGACTCTCACATCTCCACACACCGAACCACCAACCAGATGGCATATTGGTGGACCGGACGATGTGTATGCAGGGCCATGCCAGCCACCCAGTACGAGTTTGCTCAGGCCCTGTAAGACGCTTTGCCCGTCCGCAAGCCAAAGCCGTTCCCCCTGTTGTGGACAACTCCGCCAGTCTCAGCTAAGAGCCTCAAACCAACAGGGGGTAAGGACCGTGAATGCAAGTTTGCTGCAGACCACGTCTACCACTCCATTCCAAAAGGCAATGGAGTCCAGGCCCAAATGTTGGCCAAAATGAAATGTAGGACCCCTTGACGGCTGGTCACTACCATCAGACAGGCCCGACTCACCCACATGGCCCTTTTTAAGTCATCCTCACGCTTTCCCTTCGACTGGGCTGTGGGTCGATGGCCGACCACGGATTGTGACCTCGGGCACTGCCTGCCAATTTCTGAAACTGGGTAGCCCCAATAGGGGCCAGAGTCAGCACTGGCAATCGGGACTCCCTTGAGCTCCCATTTCCACCAAGTGGACATTACGTAAAACAGCGAAGGTGGTACCTGAGTGTCAGCCACATAGGACTAACCCCCCAATATCTAGTAACTAACTATATGAGCATCCATTGTATGCATTGGACGCATCTGCCAATGGCTGAAATAAATTTGTCCAACTTTCCAGCCTATTATAAGGCTGAAATGGTGTGTTCAAAATACTATTCCTCTTATATTTTAAAGAAAACTCACTTCCCAACTCCACAGCCATTTCTAAGGCTGAGAGGGTGTAACTCTAACACTTAATCTTCTTCTGTTTAAAAGAAAACACACTTTCAAACTCTCCAGCCGTGTAAGAGGCTGAGATGGTGTAACTCTAATGACTGAATCTTCTGTTTAAAAGAAAACGCGCTTTCAAAATCCCCAGCCGTTTATAAATCTGTGCGGGTGTAACTTGAACTACTAACCTCCTTCTAGAAAAACCGCGCTTTTCAAGCTCTCTGGCCCAGTAAGGCTAAGAGGGTGTAATTCAAATAATTAAACTTCTTCTGCTTTAATGGAAACACGGTTTTTCAAACTCCCCAGCCTTATATAAGGCTGAGAGGATGTCCCTAATGCTGAAAGGGTGAACTCACTGACTAATCTTATAATGTAACGAAAGGTGCATTCAACTCCCCGGCCGTTTATAAGGCCGAGAGGATGCAACCCAACAGCCAACCTTCACTGATCAAAGAAAACGTGCCATTCGACTCTCCAGCCGGGTCAGGCTGAGAAGGGGTAACTCAACGACTAATCTTCTTTTGTTTTTAAAAAGAAACGCAATTGCAAACTCTCCAGCCACGTTAAGGCTGAGATGTTTATGACCAAACGAGTAATCTCGTGTTTTAAAGAAAACGCCTTTTCAATTTCTTCCGCCGGTTACAGGGCAGAGATGTGTAAATCAACTGACCAGCCATTTTTTTTAATTTTATTTTTTTATTTTTTTTGTTTTTGCCTTTCAGAAAAATTCCCTTTTATTTATTTATTTATTTTAGCTCCCCAGCCGTTTCTTAAGGCTGAGGGGGCATAATTCTAAAGATTAATCTTTTATGTTTTAAGAAAAACGAGCTTTCCAAACTCTGCAGCCGTTTTAAGGCTGAGAGGGTATAACTCAAACTAACGTCTTATCTTTTAAAGAAAACATGCTTTACGAATTCCCTAGCCGCTATAAGGCAAGGAAAGTGAGCCTCCAATACTAATCGTCTTATAAACTTAATAAAACGCCTTTTCAAACTCTCCAGCCCTTTATAAGGCTGAGATGGTATGACCCCCGTCCCTCCCCAGAACAACTAATCTACTGTATGCTTTAAAGAAAAAGCGCTAATCACCTCTTGCGGCTTCTATAAGGCTAAAAAGGGGTGTGCCTAAAACAACTACCCCCATGTTTTAATAAAAACGCTTTCTGACCTCTCCAGCCCTTCATAAGGCTGAGGGGGGCGTAACACCGATGACTAATCGACTTATGCTTTAAAGCAACACGCCTTTCAAAATCCCAAGCCCTTTATCAGGCTGAGGGGGTGTAAAGAAAAGGCGCTTTTAAAATTCCCAAAGCCTTTATAACACCGATAGGGTGAACTCAACAACCAATCTTTCTATGTCTCAATAAAATGCGCTTCATAAAATTCCCCCGCCTTTAATAAGGTCAAAAAGGGGGGTGTAACTGAAACGACCAATCTTCCTGTATTCTAAAGAGAATGCCCCTTTTTTCATACCCTCCAGCCGTCTTTAGGGCTGAGAGGGCGTGACTCAATGACTATTACTCTTGTATTTTTAAAGAAAACGCGCTTTCAAACTCTATAGCCATGTATAATGCTAACAGGGTGTACTTTCATAACCAGTCTTTTTAGTTTTAAAGAAAAGGCGCTTTCGAACCCGGCAGCCATTTATAAGGCTGAGAGGGTGTGACTGCAATAACTAGTCATCTTTTATAAAAAAGGAAACCGCTCTCCATATTCTCCCGCCATTTAAAAGGCTGAGAGAGTGTGCCTGTGTAGGCCTGACGGTACGGTCTTTTAAGAAAAGGTTAAGCGTTTAACTCTCTAGCAATGAATAAGGGCTGAGAGAGCGTGTCTCCTTTGGAGACAACCGTACTTCCAACTCCGGTAAATTAAAAATTACGTTGGTTGAAACTCATAACACAAAGCCAGAGCTGCCAAACATAGGTCAGCAGTAAGCTATACCAGAAATCGGGAGCCCTCCCTTTTGTCACAATTGAAAATGACCCAGGTAAAATAACAATTACATTGCTTGAAATTGTTAACTAACTGGTAAAGTTGACAACATAGGTCAACAGTAAGCCATACCAAGCGACGAAAGCTCGCACCGAAGTTGATATTCGAAATTCAAGTTGAAATTCAAAATGACCCAGGTGACAGGCCAAATGCATTGCTTAAATTCAATAACCCAATCACCAATGGTCACAGACCAGTGTAGATCAGTGGTCATCTACACCAATGTTCAGGGGCTCACTCAGGTGAAATGGTGAAAAAACAATCACCTGGTTTAAAATTAGTAACTTCATTGCTAACGTTGACAAACGTGTATATAGTGAGCCATACCAATGGTCAGGAACTCACTCCTCAAGTTGAATTTTAAAATCCCCAGGTGAAACAGTAACTCAGTTACTGGTGTTGACGGACATAGGTCAACAGTGAACTATGCAAAGGGTCGGGAGCTCACTCAATTCGGAATTTAAAATAACCCAGGTGAAAATTAAATACATTATTTGAAATTATCACTCAATTGCTAATGTTGACAATTAAAAGTCAACTGTAAGCCATACCGAGGGTCGGGAGCTCACCGCCAAGTCGAAATTTAAAATGACCCAGGTAAAAAAGCAACTCAAATGCTAGTGTTGACGGGCATAGGTCAACAGAGCTATACCAAGGGTCGAGATCTCACTCAAGTTGAAGTTTAAACGTGACCGGTGAAAGACTACAAACATTGCTTGAAATTATAACTCAATTGCTGCTGATGACAAAATAGGTCAACAGTAAGCCACACCAAGGGTCGGAAGGTCACTCTTCAAATTGAAATTTAAAATGCCCCAGGTGAAAAGTAACTCGAATACTATTGTCAACGGACATAGGTCGACGTAGGCTATGCCAGGGGTCGGGAGCGCACTCAAGTTAAAATTTAAAATTAACCCAGAGCAATTAAATACATTATTTAAAATTGTAACTCAATTGCCAATGTTGACAAATGTAAGTCACCGTGAGCCATACCAAGGGTCAGGAGCTCACTCACCAAGTTGGAATTTAAATGACTCAGGTGAAAAATAACTCAGTTGCTAGTGCCGACGGGCATAGGTCAACAAAGCTATACCAAGGGTCGGGATCTTACTCAAATTGAAGTTAAAACGGGACCCGGTAAAAATTAAATATATTGTCTGCAATTCTAACTCAAATGCTACTGTAGACCAGATAGGTCAACGGTAAGCCATGCCAAGGGTCAAGAGGCCACTCCCTAATTGAAATTTAAACTGACCCAGATGAAAAGTAACTTGATTGCTAGCATTGACGGCATAGGTCAACAAAGCTACGGCAAGGGTCGGGATCTCACCAAATTAAATCATTATTATTATTATTATTATCCATTTATTTATTTTTATTTTCTTTTAATTTTTTATAAAAAGACCCGATAAAAGAATAAATACATTGCTTGAAATTATACTCAGTTGCTAATGTTGACAAATAGATCAACCGTAATCCATACCAGGGGGTTGTGAGCTTACTCGTGTTTAACGTGCAAATAACCCCTGCGAAATAAAACCACACTGCTTGAAATTAGCAATTTACTTGCTAACGTTGTCGGCAAACGGTCAACAGTAGGCCATACCAGAATCGGAAGCTCACTCTTCCATTTAAAATTAAAATGACCCAGGTGAAATGAAAATGCATTGCTTGTAGCCAGTCACTCATTGCCAATGTTGCCAGACATAGGCCAACAGCAAGCTATACTAAGGGTCAGAAGCTTATAAAATGAAAATTAAAAGGAACCTGGTAAACTGAAAATGCATTTCTAAAATTATTAACTAATGATAAATGTACTGCATAAAGCTAGCCACTCAATCGCTAATGTCAACCATGGGTCAATCGTGCGCTATACGCCGGGTCTGGAGCTCCCCCTCAAGTTAAATTTTTAAAATAACATGGGTGAAATAATAACTCATAGCTGAATCAAAATCCCTGTTGCCAATGTTGTCGAACATAGGACCACCATAAGCCTTTTATTTGTTTATTTATTTCATTTTATTTTTATTTTATTTTATTTTCATTCTTATTTTTATCAAGATTATTGCTATTACAATTTGCCTCCCCACTTAATGTGGTACCTTTATTCTTATCTTTTAGGCTGCAAAGGTCGACAGTAGGCTACACCCAAGGTCGGGCACCCACTTCGACCCGGGCAGGCCTCGAACTCATGACCTACAGGTCAGAGAGATCTTATACAGTTGACCTAAGCCAGCTGCGCCACTTCCCGGTGTTAATATATTTTCCTGACTGAGTCTAAGCACAAAGCTCAAACCATTACAGCATGCTGGTTCTCGACGGGGAAAAGAAAGGGAGGGGCCGGGTGCAGGAGCAACCCAGCAAGCACCACTGCCAGCGGGCCCGAAGAAAAAGGGGCTAAATTGGGAGGCCCCGCCACCGGCCTTCAGCTTCCCCCGCCTCAAAGGCACCCGCCCCACCGAGGCGGTCATGTGGGGAGGCGAGAGCCCGGCGCCGTGGCCGTGGCTCGCCACCCGCCAGCCCCGCAGAGGAAATGGCGGTTCCCGCCAAAAGGCGGCAGCCGCAGGCTAATGGCCTGCATGGCTCCCGCCCAGGGCCAATCCGCGGCCTTCCCCCAAGCGGGCCGCGGAAAAGGCGCTCTGCCGCCATAATGGTGGCAGCGAGCTAAGCTCGCCCTCCCCACTGAGGAGGCCATGCAGGGAGGCGAGCCCCCGCGCCGCGGCGGTAGCTCGCCTCCCGCCAGCCCCGCCACGGAAACGGCGGCTCCCGCGGAAGGCGCTCTCCGCCAGGATGGCGGCAACAGCCCCGTGGGGGCCCCAGAATAGCCCGCGACTCCCCGTCATTGACGGGAAGCGCGGACCCGAGGAGGGAGGGGGGGCAGGGACAAGGCCCAGCCCCCCCGAATCGCGGGCTCACCTCTGGAGGAGACCGACCGTCTCCTCCAATAGCCGAGCTCCGACTGAGCTCTTCAGGGGGCTGGCCTTCCTGAAGGGAGGCCACGCCCCCTGCCTCCCAGAGGTTCTAAGAACCTCCTCTTTCTCCGTGAGAGGGGCCAAAATCCTCTCCCTCTTTAGCCTTTGGCTAAGAGGGAAATACTCTTAGACTATTAAAGGAGAAGCAACATAGATTCAAGCAACCAAAGACTATACTAGCCAGAAACAGGAAGGGCTACCCATTCCTATCTCTGTAGACTAAGGCCCCTTCTACAGTGCCATTAAAAAACAGATTATTTGCTTTGAACTGGATTATATGGCAGTGTAGACTCATCTGCTTTGTGAATGATCTGCTTTGAAAATCTGGATTATATGACAGTGTAGAAAGGACCTAAAGCCCCTTTCCCCCAGCCCTATATCCCAGGATCTGATCCCAGATTATCTGTTTATCTCAGAATATCTGTTTATCCCAGATTATCTGGCAGTATAGACACATATCCAGTTTAAAGCAGATTCAAGTATAGAGCTTTTGCCAAGTCAAAAGATTTTTAGTTCCATGTTTCCTTTTGTTCATGTTTCATGATTCCAAGTTTTGAGGATTGTTTGTGAATCTCATGTTTTGGATTTAGTCTGCTTTTGTATTCCTTTTTTCGATGCTACTCCTGTACTATGACTTCTGTGGTTTATTCCTGATATCTGGACTTTGGTTTTGAATACTAATTTGTTAAATTGCTTTTCATATATATTCTTCAATAAACTGCTTTGCTATTTTACCTTGGACTGGAGATGGTTCCCAGCCTTGGAGTGCAACAATAACTTAGATTATCAAAGCAGATCATTCACATGATCTGCTTTGAACTGAATTATATGAGGCTACACTCTCATATAATCTAGGTCAAAGCAGATAATCTGGATTTTATATGGCAGTGTAGAAGAGTCCAAAGAGATTGGGTTATACCATAATTGGGTTATATCACTATCCTGTCTATTTGGAGGTCTGAACAGGTTCTGGCTTGTCATAAAATCTTTTCATAAAAACTGAGGACTTTGTATGACCTTATAACACTGGATTCATTATTTAGCACAAAATTTAAAAAGTATGATGAGATCAGATTGCCAATCACCAGTAAACAAGTAGTGAGAAGAAGCTGGCTCTTTTTTGAGCTCACTGCCATCAGTACTGTATGCTCCAGATTACCCTAAGGACAGTTACAACAAACCGTGGCTCTTTTAAAATCTTTTCTGCCTGCAACATAATAATTGGCACAAATCAAGATTCTCTAGTCTAGCCTTGGGCTACTCCATTGAGTTACATTCAGCTGAGGCTCTGTGAGTTCTGCAGAGGATTTAAATAATCAACTAGTCAAATCTACAATTACTTCAGGAAACACTGGAGTAGTCCAAGTTTTAATTACCCCCCTGGAGAAAGCAAACCAAAATACACCAGTGCTCAAGAAATATAAATCATGCAGCAATGGAAGATGTGGTTCAGTACATGAAAAAATCCAGTATTTATAAGGCCATTAAAATATGTCTTGAATCAAAAGATGACTTGCCTAAATGGTAATGCAGTTCTGCTTGTGTGAGGTTGTCCTTCTCAAATCCTATGGAATGCTCTTCATAACAGCCGTATGCCCCCAATTGATGTAATTCCAGGGATTCTTTGACTGGAAAGTTGTTTTTTTTTGTTTTTTTTAAAAACGCACTAGCCCCCACCCCCTTCACCTCGGCAAAACCAAGAGATTTGTTGGAATAGTTGTTGCCCCATCCATATTTTATCTGCAAAACAAATAAAAATATATGAACTATACACAATCATTTGCTGGAACTTGAGAATATTCTTTACATTTCTTTTGATCACAATAGATACTATTTATTTATTTTATTTTCCAAGGACCCAAACCAAATTCTGTAACATTAAAACAAGACTCAGCTTAACGAGTACATAAATAAAAGGTTAAAAACAATGAACCAATTTCATTAAAAACACAAAGGGAAAACCATTTAAAACACATTAAAAACATAATAAAAATGCTAATAGCACATTAAAATTTCCTTCTGCTACATGAATTATAGCCCAAAGGTTGGCTAAATAATAAAGCCTTCACTTGTTAGTGCAAAGAGAGATGGTTGGCTGAAACTCCTGAGAAGAGCAAATTCCACAACTTCTCTCTTGTGCCTGCACCTAACATGCCTATAGCAATGTTGATGAATTCCTATACTCTTGGTCTAGATCTGCAGATGTTCTGTAACAAAATGTGATTCTGTGGGACTGAAATGCTGTATTTGACTATGTGTAGATTGGCTAATATTTTCGGCTAGTGGTTTTGGGGGAGAGGAAAAGGTTACATATTAGAAGCCTATCCTATATCAAATATACCACCCCATGTGGAAACAATGAATCGGGGGGGAAATAACAGCAGTTTTCTACAGTTCTGAGGTGTTATTTTAATGTCCAAATAATTTAAACTCTCGTATCCTCTTTCTCTGTAAATGTTTCTTTTAATTATGAAGTTGTGGGATAAGATTAGCAATCTGGAAATCATTTGTCATCATTAAACAATCTTTGTGGTCACAATAATTGTCTTACACATTTCAGTTTTCAGTAACTGAATTTATTAAGGGGCATATTACACTGGGAGAAATAATTGTTGAGGCATAGCAGTTCATGACAAGTTCCCTTTATCATCAACATTTGGTTTGATTATTATTTTGTAGAGTTTGGGGAATCCAATGAAACCTGAAGACATTCATTTACATTCTTAAATATCTCATTATGATATGTTCATATTTCTTCAGACATGTTTTATGAGCCTATTTTCATATTCTTATTATCACTTGAATTTTTATTCAGCACAGAGCTCTAAAGCTTATTGAGTACACCACTGATTTCAATCCAACCTTCTAGTAGTAACCATCTCATTTTCTAACTCAAAGTGTCAGCAGAAAACATTTTCAGTCTAGACATAAGGGGAAAATCTTAGTCACATATTTAGGCAAATAGGAACTGCTGTGTTTTACTGCTGCTGGCACTCTGCCTGTAGCTATTTTGTTGGTATAGAGCTAGATGTTCTCTTTGGATTGCACATATTTTCTTTATGCACCTCAGCTATATTAATGCAATGACGTAATGTATCACACCATAGATACAAGGTGCTGTGGTCTTCGCCCTACTACAAATTGGATTGGTCAGTGTTAGTGGTCTCAAAAACATCTTAGTGACATCACAGGGAAGGGGAATGCTTGACTTCATCTGATGTTGAATTTTGGCTTTCATTAGCTATCACTAATATAGCTAGTAATGAGAGATGACTGGAAGCATCAGTCTTGGAGAGAGAGAACTTCATTTTTTCTTGATTTTGGGCACATGTATGCAGCCCCTAAATCTGGAATAGCTATGTGGACTATCTCTGTCTCACATGAATGGCAGAGTGGAGTCAAGATCATCCGGAAGGGCCCAAACTATTTTGGCTCCACTGGACTGCCCCTTACCTTGGATGTTTCCATCGCCATTGTTGGACCAACATGGAACTCCAAGAGAGCTCCTGACCATTGCTGACATCACCCTTCCTTTCTCCCCATAAGTAAAAATGCCTGATGACAGTCAGATGCTTTCTAGATTTCCATGGCCATGTGCCACAGTGGCAAGAGGATGACACAGGCCCAATTCATCCTTTTCTCTGCACTAATGAGCACAGAAAAAGAGGGGATGGTAATGGGTCTTGTGAACAGTGGACTAGTTCAAATTAGAGCTGGTCCAGCTGCCCACACAGGCTCTGAAGTGTGGGGCTGTTATTCTGAAGCATTCTCGTTCCATTGGGTAAAACTTGGTTAACGTATTTCACTCTATGTTTGGATGGAAAGTTTAGACATTAGTGACTTCTGGTTTCACAATTAAGATCCTACACAACTCAAATGCTGTTGTTTTGTCATTTTTCCTTGAATAAACAACAAGGAAACACAAGGGGGTGCAAGCTGAAGAAGGCATCTTCTGGACCTCCAGTAATCTTCCATGAACAAGGCAGTTTGGTTGTGCAGCAAAGACCTCCTCTAGGAGTATCCCATGAAGGCAGGAAATTATACAGCTAGTAGAGAATAGCACAGATGTATTCATTCATTTCGGAGCAGTTAGATTCTGACTCATCATAGACATCCTAAACAGGTGATGGGAATGAGGAAGGAGACTAGATGAACAGGCTTACATAATGCAGAACATTATATAGTAGGATGTAAAATTCTGTAGTGGGCTGGGCACTTCAACAACAATCTGCATATGCTGCCCTGCTATTATAAGAAGAATGGTGTTGAATCATAGAAAAATGTAGCTAATTTCCATATGTAGCTTTCCTTTTTGACTTCCTCAAAATTTCTAACAATGTTTCCATTTGGAGCAAAGCTTTCTGTAACAGACATGGCATGTTAGCATAGAATAGTTTTTGTCATGTTATACTTTTTCCTTCATGTTATACTTATTATAACAATTACTTTTTTCTACAGAAAGAGATGGTAGGAGCAATAACCTAATCATGCATTTGAAACCATTTTCAGGCATGCAAAATATTGAAACCTGTCCAACTGCTGTGTAACATTATCCTCTAAGGTTGTGAAACTTATCATTCATTGTCAGAAATCTCTAATACTGCATTTCAGAAGAGACGACTAGACAATTCTATGTTCCGCCCCAGTTTACAAAACCCAGAACTTCATAGAATTGGAACCAACACTGTTAAAATGTTATCAAACTGCTATATATGTATACTGTGATTATAGTTTTAGATATTTATTGATGCCAAGTCAGCTTTAATTTGGATGAGAAAGTATCAAGATCCTCAGTAAGTAACAGCCCTACTCAGATCTTGCAGATTCAGGGATGTGGCAACAGTGCTGCTTGTAGAGCCTCCCATATCAGATGGACTTTTGCTGAGGAGCCAGACTAAATGTGCCAAACAGCTACTGACAGCCTTAGCAGCAGTGTGTGTGTAAAAGAGAGAGAGATAGGCTTGTGGGGTATTTCAGAGTTAGCAGTGGCATAATAGCTACACTTGTTAGTACTGCACAGGAGGAGACACATCACAATTGGTATGCATAAGTAGGAAACAGAGCAGTTTTTTTTTTAAAAGCCCTAGGATCAATAAATAAAGCAGGAGAGCAACTGACTGCATGTAACAAGACCAACAGATTGTTCATTGCAAACACATTCTTCAAGGAGCCAAAGAGATGACTGTATGTATAGACAGGACATTTGATTGCATCATCTAATTGCAAATATGTAAATGAAATCAACTACATAATCAAAGCAGAAGATAGAGATTCTCCAAAAGCAGGAGTGGATTGTGTCACAACATCAAAAAAAATTCAAGTAAAACTATAGAAGAACAGGAAACCAACCGTCTTGCCAAAATACAACTCAAAGAACATCTTTTTAAAGTTTAAAGAGAATGTAAAATATAGATTTGCACTATAAGCTTAAGTAACCGGGAAACAGAAGAACTCTGCAATGAAGCCAGAAACATTGTCAGAAAGGAATGTGAAAAGGCAGTATCTGCAGCCAAGAATAAAGAGAAGTCCCAATGAATCATAGATAAACCTCTTCAAGCATTTAAGGACAAATCAGAAGCAAAGTAAAAAGTGACAGAAGTAATGTTGGAACCATGAATGCAACCACTCAGTGACTTAGGCACAGCAACAAATAATAATCATAGACCTGCCAAATAAAATATTTTTATAAATGTATGCTAGTTTTATGGGATTTTTACATTCTAAATCCAAAAAATGACCTCAGATTTTTTTCCCATCCTGTGCAGTAGTTTCAAACTTGTTTTTACAGTTCTGTTTTGTAAGATGTGACTGGGTAAAATTAGTATTCAAATTAGTAAATACATTTGTGAAAAAGCTATATGTGGCGTGACATTTTTATTGTGTTTTTCTAATTCAGCACACAAAAATATATTCAAAACAGCTATAGTACTGCAAACAGGGTTTTTTTTTCATTGCAGGCCTGTGCAATGCAGAGAAATAGAAGATGACAAAGAGGGAAGATCAAGAGACCTCATTCACAAGATCTCAAAAATCAAAAAGAAACTTAAACCAAGTGTGAGGATGCTATACAACCAGCAGGTGAAAGCATTACATGACTAAAAAGATGGTGGAAACAATACACCACAGAAGTGCATAAAAGAAGTGAAAGAATGACAAGAGTCACTCAAGGAAGAAACATTAGAATATGAACATACAATTTTAGAAAGTGCAGGGCAAGCTGCACTCAGAGCAATTGGGAGACATAAATCACCTGGAACAGATGGCATACTAATAGAGCTGCTTCAGGGTACATACACAGTCAGAATCTTCTCTATTTCTAACTAAAATATGTCAACAAATATGGAAAACAAAACAATGCCCCACAGATTGGGAAGCTCAATATATATCTGAATCCTTAAGAACGGGGACACCAGGAATTATAGTAATTGAAGAATCATTCATTACATTAATCTTTCATGCGAGCAAAGTGAAGCTTGAAATTCTACAACAAAGACTTTAAACATATTTGGAGTGAGAAGTGCCACATCATCTAACTGCATTCTGTGTCCAATTGATCTTGAATGCACATTCTTCACTTGCCCAGATTTTGTTGGCTAGTTCTGGCAGCCTAGCCAGTATAGTCAATGCTAACAAATTTGTGTAAATAGGTGATGTTCAAAAAACTTATTGTTGCAAAAAAATTTGTGACCCCAACATTAAGATAAGGGGACCCCATGTGGGGGGTCCAGACCCACAGTATAAGAAGAAGTGATCTAGAAGACACATTATTCCTACTGGACTACAATTTGCCTGTTTTGTTTTATTTTTTGTCTGTGAATTGCTGCTGAAATTAACATAAAATGCTGTATAAACAAGTAATTTCTAGTACTGCATGTCAAATATAGCATGCTGGCAAGCATACTTGTGTCATCTTAGGAATAGATGGGGTATTCGCCCTATGTTATTTATGAGTTTTAATGCCATTCTAATAAATTTTCACTACATAACAGATAAGCTGTACAATGATCTAGCATGACACTAGGGGAGCAAAAATCTCTGCTAGGGAAGAGCTTGACTGTTTTGCAAGTTGCCACAAAAGACAGAAGACAAATTCTTTTTCCTGTGCAAAAGTTTGCAGAATAGAGTCTGTTCTTAGACTAACTATAGTTGGCCCTCTACTGTTGCCTGAGAAGTGTAAAACCCCAATTTGAAGAATTGCTATTTTAAAAAACCCGGGAAGCCATTTTTCCATGAATTTCTGGATTTTCCAGCACAATTCTATGGTTGACTTCTACTAGAATTGCATTGGAGAGCCATAGAGATTTCAAGAGAGGCAATCTCTCTAGAGATTGACCACAGAAATCTCTAAGGGACCTAGAGATTTCTAGAGATAACAGTTTATTCAAATCCATGAATACTCAAATCAGCAAAAGTCAAACTCACAAATATGGAGTGCCAACTGTAACTAGAAACGCATATTTGTTAGTAAATGAACCTTGCACCAGTGTAACAACACTATCGGATATAAGCTCCTGTAAACCATCAATGTACGCTTCATCAATGTTCTTCAGATTTTTTATACATGAGCTTAATTCTCTTCTTGAAAAGTCCTATCAACACATTTTCTACAAAGACACATGTAACTATTCCATCTTTGTCAAGTGCAAATAAGTTACCTTTGAGTTGTTGTAGGTTTTTCGGGCTATATGGCCATATTCTAGAAGCATGCTCTCCTGAAAATGCTTCTAGAACACCAAAGGTAAGTTCTCTTAACCTTTGATTTCAATACACTTGGAATATCTTTTGGAGTGCTGTGAGACTTTCCATAAAGCACATTGCCAGGGTTGATCCAGCCCATTTTAGACTGGATCAATTATTAAGCTAACATTAGTTTAAGGCTGATATTAAGGCTGTTCATCTTTGTCAAGCATAGAGCATAAGATAAGCAAAGTTAGATATCTTATTTTTCTCAAATTACATCCCATCTTTGTTTATTTCAGTCTTAACCCCATCCTATTTTTTATTGCCAAGCTTATTTTGTACTTCCTAATAACCTCATGAATTATAAAAGCTGATTTAAACTATAATAAGTGCAATAAAAATAAAATCTATAAAAGCATCCTGAAATCAAACCTGTTTGATTTTTTGTTTGGTTTTTTGAACCCTTTTGGAACAGCAGCTCTGCCTTGAATTTATGCTTACAATTATAGTTACAGAAATGGTCACATTTTATAGATTGTATTTATTGAAAAATGCTAGCCTATAAGAGACAGTGTTTCAGGAGCCAGGGTGAGCTTCTCAGCTGGAAAGACTTTGTAGTGAGTACTATGATTCACTTCACCATATTGTGTTTTCATTAACAAGGATTTCTTCAGAGGTTTAAATCAAATGTACAGATTTTTGTTACTATCCTTTTCGTGCCATAAAACACTTTAAAATATATGCTCCAAGTATTGTGTAGTGTAAGAAGCAGGATACCTAATACAAAAGATGGAAGCAGGGTTGCATTCCAGTTCCACACCATTGATTCCAAGCAAAAAATTATCTGCTTAAGTCCTTTGTGCCTCATTATTAACATGTTTTGTTATTTATGCATAATGCAGATTAGAAAATGTTGGTGATGCTTAAATTTTATTTATAGAACATGGAACAGTTAGTTTTCTGGGCACCTTAAAAATTCAGTTAGGAGTAGTTATAAAAAGTTTCAAACTTAAATAATAGTTCAAGGTGTTCCATGTTGCTTTTCAGTCTCCTTGTCTGGGCAGTAAGTATCCACTTCATTGACTATTAAACTGGACAATGTTCAATCCCTGTAATTTAGATGAACACATATTTAGAAGTAAATCTGATTAGGTATGTTTTGGGTATGACATCTTTGTATTCTGAAATACTATTTAAAGAAAAATATATGTTAGTCTGTTTTAGCATTAAAAGACATAAAGGTGTCTTGTAGGAAATTGGGAATTTAACAGATATGTTTTTGTAGACCTTTTATTGCTGTTATGTGCCCTCAGTGTGATTCTGAATGAGAACAGCCCTGTCATAGGTTTTGCTTCTGGACAATTTTTATTCAGAAGAACTTTTCAATTTCTGTATGATCCTCTCCCATATCCGAAGGACCAGCATCATTTATCCATGTCTGACAAGATATGTCCTCTCTAGCCATTTTCCAGGTAATCCAGTATGACTCTATGGTATTCCTGAAGCCTTTTTAAAAAAAAAAATTCAATAGGGTTCACTATTACCTGAGGTTTCATGTGTCCATGTGAAGTTCTGGAAATGTATCCCCTGTAGATATGGAGGTTGTATTGAACTGTGTAAACAAAATCCACCATTCTTCCAGTTTGAATCACCCAATCATACCTCAATTATAAGCTTATGATTTCTCATGTGTCTTCAAGTCAACTCCAGGACTTTATGCCATTGGGGAGCAGGGGAGCATTATTTAATTGTGGTGTTTAGTCCTGTAGCATTGCAAATCACTATATTCTGTTATTCATGACTTACCACATGTTGTCTAAATTTGCTGGTTTCTCCATTACTAACCATTTTCACCCTTATTCCCTGAATGAGTGGATTGTTCGCGCTCTCCCCCCCCCCCCCCCCATATAGTTTAACTTTGACATTGTGAGGGATCGAACTCTTGTGGTATCGAGATTTGTGTTATTAAAATCAAAGAAAAATAGCAATCTACTAAAGTAGCAATATTTCTTAGGTTTAAATGCAAAAATATAACCAAAAAGGATTGAGCGGCTGCATTATGTCAAAGTACCAAGGACTCACTGCTGGTTAGGAGACCACAAACAAGGCAACCCATTTGCCCATGTCATAGATTTGATTCAATGTGGGTGATTATGACAGCTGTTATCCCAGCTGTTATCCCACATGTTTTTGTATTTTTAAAATTGTATATCCTGGCTCCTGAGTCCAGCAGATGATCTCAGATTGTCTTCTCCCCCCTTCTTCTTTTTGGACTGTTTATGACATTGATTACGAAATCATGATGGGCACAGACAGGAAGCCCCCTGCATTGTGGGATGGGCTCTGTCACTTTTCATTGCCTCAATGGATTAGAATGGTTTTAGAAACAGGGGAGGTCAGGGGCATGGTGTGGGATAAGGTGCTTATAATGACCCTACCATAGGGGCCTCTGTACAAAATTTCTGAGGAAATTCGTCATTACCTTCTTCTAAGTCTAGAGAACCTGATGTGTCCAGTAGTTTTCCATGATGCAGCAGTGGTTCAGACCTTGGTCATTTGGTACATAGTCCAATATGTAAAGCAGAACACTATACTATATTGTCCCTCTTCCACTCCATGGATAGTTCACCACCATGTTTCTTTATTCTGGTTTAGATATTTAATAACTAAGCAGTAGTTCAAAATTTGGTCACTTGGCACCTAGTCTAATATTCAAACCACTACACTACATTGGCCCCTATACTGGTACAATAGGGAATTCTAAAGTAAAGGTCCTCATCATGACATTTCCTTTAAGGAGAGTACAAAAATTATAGATAGCTTAGTTAGTATGTACATTTGTGTTTAAGTATTAATGTTGGTAAAAATACCCATATATATTCTATTACAATAAGTAATTTTCTCAGCTGTAGTTTGCAGATGCAGATAGAGTAGTACCAAACTCTGTGCAATATTTTCAAACTATGGTTGATTGTAGGTTAACTGAAATTATGGAAAGTGAATCCATGGGGAGATTACTATTGTTTAAAGCAGAGCTCCTTAAACATTTTCAGCCATGAGCCCTTTTGAAGCAAAAGTTTCTTATGGAGCCCTAAGCAATGTTTATACATGATATTATATATTATTTATTTATTTATTTATTTATTATTCGATTTTATATTCTGCTCCTCCCTGCAGGCTCGGGCGGATCACAACAATCAATAAAACATACAATAAAACATGCAATAAAACGTCAGATAAAACATAAAACATCAGATAAAACATAATGCATGGCAAAATGCCAGTGAATTTCCATTCAAAGATGTATATATATCAGGCATGGGCCAACTTTTTGATGCATTGCATTTTAAAATGTGACAGATGTGATTGGCCAGTGGCAAATGGATGGAAAGTGTTTGTGTAAACTAACTTGGGGGAGAACAAATTCCAGTGCACATTGTACATATCTCATTCGTAGTGCAAAACGAAAAAAAGAAAGAACAATACAATATTTAAAATGAAGAACTTTTAACCAATATAAACACAACAGTATTTCATTGGAAGATGCCAAGGGCCATCCAATCC
>JARBWK010000010.1:51922632-51980537 GCA_030556195.1 Anolis apletophallus
AAAGCGAAAATGATGAAAGGCGAAAGCGGCTACGAAGGTGGAACGAAGGCGACGATGGCAGAGCCGAATACGTCGATGACAGCGATGACGATGACAAAAAAGGGCGATGTCGGCCGAAGGTAACCAGGCGCCAGCCCGGACAACAGCGAAAGCGGCGACCAAAGCAGCGGTGAAGACAATATGAAAGATAGCGGTGGCGAAGAGCGACGGCGAACAGCGGCGAAAGCGGCGAAGACGACTAAAACAACGACGGCGGCGATGAAGCGACGAAGATGAAAACGGCGAGCGACAGCAAAGACTGCGGCGATGGAGGCGGCGGCGAAGCGGCGATGAAGACGAAGGCAAGCGAAAAACGCCCGCCAGGGTTGATGTCGAAAACGCCCCCGAAAACGACAAAAAAGGGCAGCAAAACGCGATGACAAAAAAACGCACGGCGGCGTCAGGCGATGATAAAACGGGTGAAGACCAGCGAACCACGGCGAACCCGGAGACCGCGAAGGGTCCGAAGGCGGCGAAAGCAAAAAGGCGATGAAAACGGCGAAGGCGGAAGGCAAAAGCGCGGCAACCCGCTGGCGGGATGGTGGCGACCACAGCGGCGACAAGATCGGCGAAGTTGACAAATGGGCGCCGACAGCGGAAAGCAAAGAGGAGGATGGGGGGAAAAAGGAAGAAGGTGGCGGCGGCAACGGAAATAAGGAAGGCTATGGCAAGGCGCCGGCAAAGGGCTGAAGGTGGCGCGAGGCACCATCCGTCGATACGGTGATGGCGATAAAAAAGATGATTCGGCAAAGGCGATGGACAAAACAAGAAAGCGGCGAAGCCCAGAAAGCCGGGAAAACAATGGGAAAATGGAGGTGGCAAAAAAAGGCAGCGAGACAGCGAAAGGATGAAAACCCGACAAGGAAACGGGAGGAAATGACAGGCGGGAGGAAGATGGGCGATAAAAATGAAAAGGCGGGATGAAAGATGACCAAAAGACTCCCAGCGACGATGGAGGCGCGGGAAACGCGAAGGGCGGCGAAGAAAGCGGCAGAAGGCGGGAAGACAGCACGAGGCAGAAGAGGGAAAGGCGCCGAAGGCGCCGAAGGCGAATGATGAAAGGCGCAAAACAAAAAAGGCAGGCAAAAGGGCGTAAAAGGCCGACAAAACGGCGACGACAAGGCGCCGAAGGCGACGACAAAACGGCGACAAAAGGGGCTGCCAAAGAAGCAACGAGCCGAAGCGCGGGCGATGGGAGGCGATCGAGCGACTCGAAGGCGACAGGGCGAAGGGCGCGAAAACGGCGAAAAGCGAGGGGCGACAAAGGGAAAAGCGAAGCAGCAAAGGCAAGAGAGAGGGCAACAATAACGAAAGCGCAGCGAAAACGGCAACAACAGGCAATGGCGATGAAAAGACAACAGCGAAAACGCGATAGCGAACAGCAGCCAGGGCGAAAGCTGGCGGCGATAAAGCGGCAAATATGACAACGGCGAAAACGGCGATAGCGAACAGCGATAGCGAAAACGGCAACGAAGAAGCAGCAGCGAAAACGGCAGCGAAAGCGTGGCAGCGAGAACAACAGCAGCGACCAAGCGACTACGAAGAAAAGCAAGCAGCGAAAAACGAAAACGGCGTCGAAAAGCGAAGCGAAACGAAAGATGAAAACGGCAACGAGCGAACGAAAACGATGAAAACGACAGCAATGTAGCGGCGGCAACGAAAACAGCGAACAACGGCGATGAAAACGGCGTGAAAACGGCTAACGAAAGCGACGTCGAATCTGACGACAAAACGGCAGCGAAGGTGGCAGCGAAGGCAGCGATGGCAGGCGAAGGCAGCGATAGCGAAGATAGCGAAAACAGCGAAGCGATGAAGGCAGCGAAAACGGCGGAAAACGGCAAAGTTAGCGCCGAAACGCCGAAGAAGCTGGCGAAATCGCTGCGAAAGCGCCGCCAAAAACGAAGGTGGCGATGAAGGCAGCGATGACGAACACGACAAAGACAAAAGCGGCAGCGAAGGCAGCGTCAAGGCGGCGATAGCGAAAACCGAGCGGCGACTAAGGCGGCGATGAAGGCGGCAGCGAAAAGGCGGCAGCGAAGGCGGCGACAAAACGGCGACAAAGAGCGACAGTGAAGGTGGCAGCGAAAGCGGCGAAGAAAGCGGCGGCGCGCGAGATAATGGCCGGCGAAGGCGGCGGCGACGAAGACGCCAAAGACAAAGGCGACGACGAAGACGAAGACGATGACGAAGACGACGCCGACGATGAAGACGACGACAAAAAAGACGACAAAAAAGATGACAAAGACATCAGAATGGCAGAAATCCAGTTATCTTTGAGTGTTTTGCTGCCAATTCTTCTGCTGTTATACATCAGAATGGCAGAGATCCAGTTAGCTTTGAGTGTTTTGCTGCCAATTCTTCTGCTGTTATACTTTCTGAAACTACTGTGGTCACGAAGACATTACCTAGGCCTCTTGCCTTTCCCATCATTGGAGGCCTATGGCGACTTAGGTTTGGAATTAGATGTGATGACATGACAGCAGTAGAGGTACTTTTTAACTAATTAAGCTATAACTTATGACTTTGGATTAGAATGCTTGTATTATTATTATAATTCAAACTTCTATCACCGCCACTCCCCGAGGGCTCGGAGCGGTTCACAAGCTTGACATAGAACAATTTACACATAGACAGTACAACAATGACAAACAATGAAACAATTGAGTGAATGGGCAACAAAGTGGCAAATGCATTTTAACCTAAACAAGTGTAAAGTCATGCACATCGGGGCAAAGAACCCCAACTACACCTACCAATTGATGGGGTCAAAGCTTTCCGAGACAAACCAGGAAAGGGATCTTGGGGTTTTGGTGGACAGCTCAATGAAGATGTCAACCCAGTGCGCAGCAGCAGTGAAAAAGCAAATTCTATGCTTGGCATGATCAGGAAGGGAATCGAAAATAGGTCGTCAAATGTTGTATTGCCTCTCTACAAATCTATGGTGAGGCCACATCTGGAGTACTGTGTACAATTCTGGTCACCGCACCTCAAGAAGGATATAACGGAACTGGAAAAGGTACAGAAAAGGGCAACAAGAATGATCCAAGGGATGGAGCAGCTCCCTTACGAAATCAGGTTGCAACGCCTGGTCTTTTCAGCCTTGAAAGACGGCGTTTAAGAGGTGACTTGATCGAAGTGTATAAAATCATGCATGGGATAGAAAAGGTGAATAAAGAAAAATATTTTCTCTGTCACACAACACTAGGACTAGGGGCACTCCTAAAGCTCCAAGGTAGGAAAGTTAGGACTAATAAAGGGAAATATTTCTTCACCCAGAGGGTCATTGGGTTCTGGAACTCACTTCCAGAGGAGGTTGTGACAGCTGTCAGCCTGGACAGCTTCAAGGCAGGATTAGACAGATTCATGGATACTAAGGGAATCAGTAGCTACTGAAATGGACATCCAAGTGCCACCTCTGTGTTGATGGAGGCAGGCAGGATTTTCCCCGGGTACTGGTTGTGGGGGGTCGGGAGCAGGTGAGGGTTTTGCCCTCCTTTCTGCTAGAGATCCCTGTGTACAACTAGTGGGCCACTGTGTGACACAGAATGCTGGACTAGATGGGCTGAGGCCCGATTCAGCATGGCTCTTCTTATGTTCTTATGTTCTTATGTAATACAGTCCTAACAGGGCACCGTCTAGCCATCAAAAGGCGGAAGACTATGCGGCCTTAGCAGGATCACCGGTAGCTTACCACCAGAGGGTTCAGTGGCCTGCACTCTGCTCTGTGACAGTCCAGGGGGGCTGTCCTGGTTTGCCGCGGGAGTGTCCTTATTGGCCTTATTAAGGCCAGAGCGCGACCATTGGGGCTCTAGTTGCCCATGGTGCGAATTCCAAAAAGTTCTGGACCGGAAGGCCCTATGAGTCCTGGCTTCAGTTAGTCTGGGCCTCCATCCCTTAGGAAGAGGTACTCACTGCCTGTTGGCATAGCCAGGTCGGTGATCTCGGTGAGGGGTCAGTCTTGTCCGGTGCCCAATTGTCGGGTCGGAGGGGCAGGCTCTGTATCTGGGCCTCTGACGTCGCTTCCACTTCCTCCGGGGGCCTTGCAGCTTCCGCTGTGGGTCGCTTCTGGTTTTGGAGTTCTCCAGGGGCGGGGACTTCCGCTGTGGCCTGCATCTGGGTCTCCCTTCTTCCCCAAACTGGAACACCTGGCCTGGCTGGGCATCTTCTGTCAGAATGTGATTTTCAAATGTTTCAGCAATTCAACCATTGTATAATATGCTGTATAGTGTAACCAGGCATTTATGGGGTTAAAACAGCAGAAGCAGAGTTCAGGATTGCTTTGACCTTCTGCTGTGTAAACATGCTGATAACAGAGACTGTGCTGCCTGTGTTAGTTGCCATGCTGTTTCTGCTTGGATAAGCAGAGAGCTGAATTGCTCTGATGAATGCTTTAATATATTTGCTCACTGTATGAATAAAAGAACTTTCTAAGTTCAGAACCGGCTCAGGATCGTCACTGGTACGCGGACATCTTCAAGGATGGGCGCCATGTTGAGCTGCTCCAGTTTGACCTGGCTCCTCCATCCACCCATGATGCAGTGTCGGCAGGGGTTCTGGGCATCGGCCAAAACGGTCGAAATGTCCAGCTCCACTAACAATGGGTCCCCCAACGGCGGTGAGCCTCCAAGGCTCGTGGCAAGCTCGTCCAATATAGGTAGGTGGGGGGCTTGGGGCTCACCTAGATCCTCGAGTCTCAGGGTCGCGCTTCCCCCGGGGATCATCTCTGAGTCGTCCTTAGCGACGATCTGGTCGCCGCCTGTCTTGGGGGTCTCTACTCCTTGGCTTCATCTCTGGGTCCCCAGTGGGGAAATCCCACGACCGGTCCCAGTCGAGGTCTGGGCCGGTTAGGGCTTCACACTGGGGGTAGTCCAAATTGTCGGCTCTATTGTCGAGGGTTGGGACCCGTGGGGTGGGGATGCCCAATCTTCCTAGGAGGCCACCATACTTGTCGTCGAACTTGACAAACAAGTCCATAAGTTTGGTGAATTCTTCGATCAGCTATGCTATCACTTGGGGATCGGGCTGATCGGGAGAAGGGTCTTGTAGATCGTGTAGATCTTGTGCTTCTTGCCGCCTCAAGGGAGAGCTGCTTCTCTGGTTCCCCGAGGGAGAGCTGCTTCTCTGGCTCCCCAAGGCCTCTAGGGTCTAGGCAGGCTGGAGTCCCGGGTCGGTTGCACACTCCCCATTCGAGGGGGGCAAGGGGGTCGATCCCACAGGGCATCTCTTGCAAAAAGTCCTTAGGAAATGCGCGGAGGAGGCAGTCACAGGTCGAACGTACCACCGGCCTTGTTGTTCAGGTTGTCCCTTCGCTCCGGCGCTGGCAGCCAGCGAAGTTGCTATTTCAATAGGCCTCCGCATCCTCCAGGGCAGCGTTGCTGCTTTCCCCAGCCAGATCTGGTTGTTTGGGATCTGTGGGTCTCCAATGACCACCCCATGTGGCTGGAAATCATCCATGACCTCCCCAAAGTGAGAGGTGCAGGATTGACAGATTGTATCCAGGAATCTTGGCAGACTGAGCTCAGATTTTTCCATATTCACCTTAAGCCCCGATTGTTTCTCAAACTCTCGCAGAGTTTCCTTCATTGCTTTTACCATTTCCAGTGGGGTCTGGGTTACCAGTATTGCGTCATCTGCAAAAAGGTTTACTTTCATCTCCATCTCCCCTATCCTGTACCCTTCCCACGTGCTGGCTGCCCTTATCTTGTTCGCTAGTGTTTCTATTGCCATTACAAACAGCATTGGAGACAAAGGACATCCCTGTTTAGTTCCATTCAGTATCCTGATATTCTCCGTCCTATTTCCATTCACTCTTATATATGCCTGGCTCCCCATATATATGCTCTTAATAGTTTCACAGAACTTCTCTCCCAGGTTTAATGCCTTACACACCTCATACAGGTAGCTATGGTTTACTTTGTCAAATGCCTTGTAGACATCTAATTTTAATATTCCTAACTTCCTCTTGGCTGCGGTAGCATGGTGTAACACATTCATTATGTTCCTAATCGGTTCGCTGATCCGTCTTCCTCTCACAAAGCCAAATTGATCCCCCTTTATAATTTTTGGAAGTATCCCCTCCAACCTATTTGCCAATACCTTTACAAATATTTTATAATCTTGATTTGCTAGGCTTATGGGCCGGTAGGACTCATAAGCGGTAGGACGGTAGGACTCATAAGTTTGTCTCATCGCGATCTACTTTCGGTATAGTTATAATCTCTGATAACTTCCATGTCTGTGGGATGACCTGCTCCGTCAAAACTTCATTGAATAACTGTCAGGTATGGTAGGAATTCGTGTACATATGTTTTATAAAATTCACTTGAATACCCATCAGGGCTCGGCGTCTTTGCCGACTTCAATTCCCTAATAACCCTTTCTACCTCTTCTTGCCTGATCTCTGCATTTAGATAGTTTTTGTCCTCTTCATTTACCATTTGCCCTACCTCTATTGGTATCTTACACACCTCTTCTTGTTTATATAATTTCTCATAAAATTCTTTCATAATTCTTTCAATTTCCTCCTTACCTTCCTTTAACTCTCCCTTTGTGTCCCTCAGCGCCCGAATATATGATTTCTCCTTTCTCTTCTTCAGGTGTCTCGCCAATTGTTTAACTGACTTTGTCCCCCAAGAACTAATTTTTTGTCTAATTGCCATTCTCATTTTATTCCAATGCAATTCATCATATTGCTCCAATTCTTTTTTTTTGTTTTAATAGCCTATACCATTCTCTAGCCTTTGTCAGCTTCAGTTGATCCTGAATTCTTTCAATTTCCTTGATTTTATTCTCTCTTTCCCTTCTCCATCTCCTGTTCACCTCAACCTCCAAACTTATGAGATGGCCTCTCCAGACTGCTTTACCACAGTCCCACAATATTGCCTTAGATATATTCCCTCTGTCATTTAATCTATAATACTCTTTTATTTCCTCCTCTATTCTCCTTTTATCCTGTTCCATGGCTACAATCGCCATATTATATCTCCAAATTCTTGGGTTCCTCCATTGTGTCATTCTCATCTTCACCAATAATGGCGCATGGTCCGACAACCACATAGGCTTCACTTCTGCGCTTCTTATCTGAGCATCTCCTGACCTATCCATCAATATATAATCAATACAGCTAAATACATTATGCCTTGCGAAATAATAGGTGCTTCTGTTACTAATTCCACTATGCAGATCCACCATGTTCAATTTATTTAAATGCAGAGATCTTCTATTGTTCCCTCCTACCGAGGACATTTGAATATTGAAGTCTCCCGCCAACACCGTCAACCCCTCTTTAAAATTATCCAATTTACTCTTCACATTCATAATGAATTGTTTCTGTTGCACATTGGGGGCATATAGCTGCCACTGTCACCATTTGCCCATTTATTACCCCTTTAATAAACACCCACCTTCCTTCCTTATCCTTTTTCCACTCCACCCTTTCCAATGAAACTCTTTCATGTACCAGAATTGCTGTCCCTCGTGCGCTCCGTGTCCCGCGGGATTCATAAACCCATGTCCATCTCTTATCATTAACTAATTTTCCCCGGTCCCTTCCTTTGTGCGTTTCAGTCAACACCAGTACATCCACCTTGTTCTCCTTTGCCAGTTTACCTAACCGAAATCTCTTAATATCCGTTGATAAACCATTTGCATTCAAAGCTAATATTGTTAGATCATTCATTGATTACTCTTATTCTTCTTCTTATCACCTCTATCCGTCCTAACTTGCTTGCCAGTTGCCTTTCCCTCAAAACCTTGAACCCCCAGCCACCTCCCGTGTCTCCTCCATGACTCCATCTCACCAAGAGATGGAGAGACCAGCTGCCTGCTAGGTCCTCTGTGGAGGCCTCCATGGTGGGCATGGTCCCACTACCTGACTCCCATTGCCCTTTGTTTACTTGGGTTTCCCCCCTCCCCCCCTTCCCCCCAGTCAATCTGGAATAGTTTCACAATATCCCCATAACAGGGACACATTATCTATAAAGAAGAAAAAGGAAGAAAATAGCCTGCCCTTACTAACAGAAATATAATAGATAAGAAAGGCAAGAAGAGAAAAAGAACGATTAAACCTCCAGTTCCACTTCTTGCATTTAACATGCCATCCAATGTTCGATTCAGTTCAGTTCAATTCAGCTCAGTTCTTCTTCCATCTTTCTCTTCTTCACTTCTTCTTGGCTTCCCGGACTTGTCTTTTCCTTTCTCTCCGCAGCGCCACCAGCTCATCTTGAAGTTGCCTCATCCTCTCGTCCCTCTCCAATTCTTGCTGGAGAGCCAATTCCTCTGGGGTGATGCTCCTGCTAGAAGTTGGATCACTCAGTCCACTAGGGGGCCTCGGCTCTCTACCGCCCATTGCACCCTCTGGCTGCGTTGGCTGCGTTGTTTCCCCTTCCATAGATAGTCCAAGGCGGGAGAGCAATTTCAGCCCCTCCTCCTCAGAATTTGCTTTCAGGGCGTCCCCGTCTTTAAACACCAGAATTGCCGCTGGAAATATCCATGTAAATCTCACTCCATTTCTGTTAAGGCATGCTGTTATCGGCCGAAGCGCTGCTCTGTCCCTTAACGTCTGTTGAGAGAGATCCCGAAGGCAGATGATCTTTTTCCCTCCCTGATTGAGGTCAAGGATTCCTCTCAAGGCTCTAAACAAACGCTCAGCAAGGGATTCACAGGAAAATGCAACCACAATGTCCCTTTGTTTCTGTGAAGATCTTCCTGGAAACACCCAGTGGGCTCTTTCTATATCTGTTGCCTGTAACACGAGGCCATTCCCCCCCAAGTACTCTATCAGGGCGTCCTGAAGTTTTCCTCCTTTAGCAAAGTCAGAGCTGAAGCCTCTGAAGCGCAGATTCCGTCTCCTCTGGCGGTCTTCCAGGTTAGTTATCCTCCTGTTTTGTGCCTTAATTGTTTCCTCCACCCCCTTTAGCTGAGACTTCAATTCTCTCTCATTGTTTTTCACTTTCACTTCTAATTCCTTAGAGCTCTTTCTTATCTCCGACACATCTCTCCCCAGATCCCCCATAGCTCTCTCGACCCCCTCAAGTTTCTGATCGACCTCTCCAAGTTTAACTTCAAGGAAGTTTAGCATTTTGTCCATTTTACTTTCCAAACTATCCATCTTCCTGCCGAGGGTCTCCTCATTAGCCGGGGCTCCACCAGCCGCCATGTTAACTTCCTTCTCGTCTTACACAGCTCAGTTTTTCAATCCGATCGCATCCCCTCCTCTTCACATTCCAGGAGATAAATCTTTACCTCTGTTTACTCCACACACTTTCCGCCATCAGATCATCCCAGTCTCAGAAAGGGGGGTGAGGGGGTTGGGGATTCCACCTTCAGTTTTTCAAAACTTTCATCGGGAGTCGTCCTGTGAGACGTCTATTCCAGTCCCCAGCACATGCCACGCCGTAGATGTTGTAGATATTGAAGTTGTTGAAGATGTTGAAGTTGTTGAAGTTGTTGATGTTGAAGATGTTGTTGAAGATGTTGTTGTTGTTGATGTAGTTGTAGATGTAGATGTTGATGTTGATGATGAAGATGATGTTGAAGATGATGTTGAAGATGAAGATGATGTTGAAGATGATGTTGAAGATGAAGAAGATGAAGAAGAAGTTGATGTTGATGTTGATGTTGAATATGTTGGTGTTGATGATGACGATAAGGTTGAGGTTGAGGTTGAGCAATCTGTGCATACTGTAGAATAAAAGATAATATTAATATGGTTAAGAGTGAAGATACCGCCTTTGAAAAGATAATAAGAGACAAATGGGAAGGAATGAAGGCACAGGCCAGCAAAATATATGCAATGCTATTAGAGGCAGATGGAGGTACAATACGGGATTTGAAAAGTATGTGGGAAATGGAGCTACAAATTACGGAAAAAGAGATGAGAAATGTGGTAGAGATTATAGGGATGAAAAGGAATACCAAAGTACGAGAAATGAGGAGGAAAATACTGCATAAATGGTATCGTACACCCTGTCAATTAGCATACTACTATAAAAAGGGGAGTATTCAGTGCTGGCATGGATGCCATCAGAAAGGGCGATTTATGCACATGATGTGGGAATGTGAATATATACAATATTTTTGGCAGACTATACAAAATCAGTCAAAACAAATTCTAGGAAATGAGTGGGTCATAACAAAGGAAATAGCGGTAATAGGAAAAATGGAGAAAATGGAAAGTGATAGGGAAATAAAAGAAGCAATAATAGAATGTGCACAAGCAGTAATAGTATTAGGATGGAAAGATAAATCAAAATGGACAGTAAATAAATGGTATCATTATATGGTGGAACAAACGGAATTTGAAATTATGAATGTGAAATTAAATGATTCAAAAGTTAATGAAAATAGAATGAGAGAAATGGAAGAAAGATGGATAAGGGTAAAGAATCATATTATGAATCACTCTGGAGATCAAGCCATAAGAAATAGGATACAAATGTTATATAGTATATAGAATGGAAATGTATAAAGATAAAGATATAAAGATTGTCTCCATAAGAAATGAATATATAAAAGGAATAATCCTCGTGTTGGTGGTGGATTACAGCATATAAAAACAGCATATAAAACACATAAAATTACAAGTTAAAACAGATGACAAACCCCACCCCTTACAGTCACATGGCCAGACATAGCTGACTTATACAGAGTGGCAGTGGTACGGCAGGGTGGCAAATGTTAATCATGCGCCGTCAGACATCAAACATCAAACGCCTGCCTAAACAGCCAGGTCTTGCAGGACCTGTGGAAAGCCATCAGGTCCCGCAGGGCTCGTGTCTCCGGCGGCAGTGAGGTCCATAAGACCGGCACAGCCACTGAAAACGCTCTCTGCTGCATGGTAGAGGGCCTGCAGAGCTTCATACCCGGGACTTCAAGTAAGTTAAGCCCCTCTGAATGCAGAGATCTTCTGGGCGCATATGGGGTAAGCTGCTCCTTGAAGTACACTGGCCCCAAACCATATAAGGCCTTGAAAGTCAAAACTAACACCTTGAAGGAGACCCAGAATTCAATGGGCAACCAGTGCAGTTCGCGCAGGAGTGGTGTTATATGGGCCGTTCTTGAGGCACCTAGCAGCAAGTGGGCTGCCGCGTTCTGCACCAGTTTAAGTTTCCGTATCGCTGACAAAAGTAGGCCAATGTACAGCGTGTTACAGTAATCAAGCCTCGAGATGACCGTGGCTTGGATCACCATGGCCAGGTCACGGCGGGAGAGATAGGGAGCCAGGCGTTTTGCTTGCCGCAGATGGTAAAAGGCTGTCTTGCAGGCACAAGCAATTTGTGCCTCCATAGACAGCTGGGGGTCCAGTCGGACCCAGAAGCTCTTTACTGAGAACTGCGGGCATAGTGCCACGCCGTCAAACGTCGGCAGCTGGATCTCCCCCCCGGGGCGGCCCAGCCACAAGATCTCCGTCTTTAACGGGTTCACCTTCAACTTACTGGCTCACAGCCATCCAGTTATGGCTTCTAGGCAGAGTTGGAAATTATCGCGTACAGATTCTGCCCTGGCGTCCATCCTCAGAACGAGCTGGGTGTCATCAGCATACTGATGACATTCCAGCCCGAAACTCTGTACCAATTGGTCATGTGGTCGCATGTAGATGTTAAATAACAGTGGGGAGAGGGTGGCCCCCTTAGGGACCTCGCAGTGTAGAGCGGAGCCCTCGGAGACCACACCTCCCCACTTCACTCGCTGCAGGCGGTTTTGGAGGAAGGAGGACAGCTAGTTGAGGGCTGTCCCCCTCACCCCTAGGCCGCCAGGCGGTGTGTCAAAAGTTGGTAATCGACAGTATCAAACGCTGCCGTGAGGTCCAATAACACGAGCAGCACCGATCCGCCTTGGTCCAAGTGACAACGGAGTAGGTCTGTGATGGAGACCAGGATGGTCTCCATCCCATGCCCAGAACGGAAGCCGGACTGGAAGGGGTCTAGCCAGGTTGCATCATCCAAGAATGTCCGCAGCTGCTCCATTGCTGCCCTCTCAATTACCTTGCCCAGGTACAGCAAGTTAGACACTGGGCGGTAATTGGAGGGACCCGCGGGGTCTAACCCTGGCTTCTTCAGCAATGGAGTTACCACCGCCTCTTTTAACTCCTCTGGAAAAGCTCCTTGCTCAAGGGAGCAGTTGACTATATTCAACAGAGGGCCACGTAACCCCTCCATGCAAGATCGAATCAGCGTGGAGGGGCACGGGTCAAGGGAGCAGGTGGTAGGTTGAAGAGCTGCGACTATCCTGTCAACATCCTCTGTGTCCCGTGGTCGAAACCGGTCGAAGGTGGATCCAGCGGAGGATAATGGACCCCAAAGAACCTCTGCGGGATATAGATAGAAAGATTTTCATAGTTATTACTACGGCGGCCAAGATATTGCTGGTGAAATACTGGAAATCTCAACAAGCTCCGACTAAAGAAGAATGGATGTGCAAAATCTTGGAAATAATCCATATGGACTGGCTTACAGAGAAAATCAGAAATAGAGAAAAAGATACAATAAGAAAGAGTGATTGGATAAAGATAAAAGAGTATTATAAGGATGAATATAAGATAGATGTAAAACTAGATTAAGATAGTTAGATATTTATAAGATTAGATATACGAATATATAAGTTTGTTAGAATAACATTTCGGCCAGGTTTGGCCATGGACGGTCTCTTTCATTACTTATTCCTCTGTTTAAATAGAATACAGGAACAACTATGATACAGGTTGAAAGGGAAGAAACGTCTGGCAAGACTGAGAAACTTTTCGGAAGATGACCGGATTTTATGCTGGAACTATAGGATTTGGACTATCTCTAAATGTAGAATAGATATTGAGTAACTCGCTAAGATTTGTGGAAAGAAGTGAATTTCATTTATTATTATGAATCAATCAATTAGAGTAAAGTTTAAGAGGAAGAAATACCCAATACCAACAGGTGAAGAGTTCAAGGCGAGTTAGTCAGAATAAAATATTTAGATGTTAGTTAGTGAGTGTTTGTTTGTTTGTTTGTTTATGAGTTTGTTTATGTTATAATTATCTCGTTTTTTCTTGTATGTTTTTTTGTATGATTTTTGAAAAATTTCAATAAAACTATTTTATAAAAAAGATGTTGAAGATGTTGAAGATGTTGAAGATGTCGAAGATGTCGTCGATGTCATCGATGTCATCGATGCCGTCAATGCCGATGTCGATGTCGAAGATGTTGTAGTTGTAGAAGATGTAGAAGATGTCAAAGATGTTGAAGGTGTTGAAGGTGTTGAAGATGTAGTACATGTAGTAGATGTTGAAGATGTAGTAGAAGTTGTTGAAGTTGTAGAAGTTGCCGCTGATGTCGTCGATGTCGTCGATGCCGATGTCGTCGATGCCGATGTCGTTGATGCCAATGTCGTCGATGCCGATGCCGTCGATGTCGAAGACATTGAAGTTGTAGAAGATGTAGCAGGTGTCGAAGACGTAGTTCTAGAAGATTGTCAGGATCATGAAATCTGAGCTGGTGTTGCTCTGATTTCCTGACCTGCCTGCATTTGTTCTGGTCTCTTGACTCTGCTCACGAGATAAGATATCTCCAGGTGTTGGCCTTGGGAGGCTTGGGCCACACCACACCAACATGAGAAGCACTGACATGAACATTGCTGACTCAGGAAGGATATGATGAAATATCCACTGGACATTGGGACTGATGAGTCAGAGGGGATATGATGCAACCTCTGCGGGGCATTGCATGCCAGGGGGGTTGGGCCTTTGGGATGATGGACAGGTGATGGGGGTGTGTTTTGTATATAAGCTGTGTTTGTTCCCTGTGATGCCAGTTCTGGCATCAAAGGTATTATACCTGCAATAAATCTCGTTGGATCAAGTTGCCGTGTGCGTGTGCTTGCCGTGTGCCTAAAGTCCCTACAGACGAATTGTGGCGTTTCTCACAGAAGATGTTGAAGACGTTGTAGTTTTCTTGTAGTTGTAGAAGATGTTTAGGATGTTGAAGCAGTTGAAGCATTTGTAGATGTTGTAGAAGTTGTAGAAGTTGTAGAAGTTGTAGAATTTGTTGAAGTTGTCGTCGATGTCGCCGATGTCATTGTTGATGTCATCGATGTCATCGATGTCGTCATCGATGTTGTAGTCGATGTCGTCGTCGATGTCGTCATCGATGACGGCGTCGTCGATGTCATCGTCGATGTTGTTGTCGTCGATGTCTGTCGATGTTGTCGTCGATGACGTCGTCGTCGATGTTGTTGTCGATGTTGTTGTCGATGGCGTCAATGTCGATGTCGTCAATGTCATCGATGTCGATGGCGTCGATGTCGTCGTCGATGTTGCCGTCGATGTCGTCGTCGATGTCGTAATCGTCAATGTCGTCACCGTCGATGTCGTCACCGTCGATGTCGTCACCGTCGATGTCGTCGATGTCGTCAGCGTCGTCGATGTCACCGTCGATGTCGTCGATGTCAGGGTCGTCGATGTCGAAGATGTTGAAGTTGTAGAAGATGTAGCAGATGTCGAAGACGTTGTAGTTGTAGAAGGTGTCGAAGATGTCGAAGAAGTTGTAGTTGTAGAAGATGTTGAAGACGTTGCAGTTGTAGAAGATGTTGTAGTTGTAGAAGATGTTGAGGATGTTGAGGATGTTGAGGATGTTGAGGATGTTGAAGATGTTGAAGCCGCTGAAGCAGCTGAAGCAGTTGTAGATATTTGTAGATGTTGTAGAAGTTGTAGAAGTTGTAGAAGTTGTAGTCGACATCGTCAATGTCGTCGTTAATGTCGTCGATGTCGATGTCGTCGATGTCGTCGATGTCGTCGTTAGGTTAAATGCAATATTATTGATCCTCCCCTTTCAGATATTCATTTGATTTTATTCAACAATGATCCCATGTGGTATTTACTTTGTAAAATGTAATGTTTATTGCGGCCTGGGATATGATTCTTGTCAATTACAGTTTGATATCAAATTTGCTTTATGGGATGATCACAATTTAAAGAAATCAACTCAGTGTGGGATATATATGTCAGATTAATAGTGGGTTTTTTGCCATTCTAAATATTTTATAGTGTCTCAACAGAAGTTTTTCTGAGGTGCTGCAGAACTATTCCAGGCCCCATCTACACTGCCATATAGCACAGTTTCAGAATCCAGATTAACTGCATTGAGCTGGCAGCATGGACTCATATACAGGCAGTCCCCATGTTACAAACCAGATAACTCTTTCAGGAGCAAATTTTCCTTCTAGGTGTAGATTCCTCTCACTTCCTGTTGTCTCACCCCTGTTCTTAACTATGTACCATTTGTAAGTTGGATGTTTGTAACTCGGGGACTGTTTGTAATCCAGTTCAATGCAGTTAATCTGGATTCTGAAACTGCATTATCCAGCTCCAGATGTGTGGCAAATTGAGAACAAGCATCTGGAGAGACCTGCTGCAACTGATTAAAGGTATCCCATGACCAGGGCATGGTAGAATTAGTGAGGTTTGGCATCACTTTAACTGCTATGGTTCAATGCTTTGGAATAATGGAGTTGTTATTTTTAGAAGGTTTTTAGCCTACTTTGCCAAAGATTGCTAATGATTTGCCAAACAACAAGCCCCAGGATTCCATTTCAGTAAGTCATTGCAGTTAAAGTGGCATCTACACTGTATTAATTCTGCAATGTAGATGCACCCTGAGAAAACACTGCATAGATCTTTCCAAAGGCCATTCTATACTGACCACAGAATCGTTCCCGATCTGATATGCTTGATCAGGCCCAATTGGAGTCTTTACTAGACTCCTTCGGCCACCTCCAAAGCAGGAGGGTATTTCTACAGCTCTGCCGCTGTAAATGTCCCCCCTTCCCCATGGCGTGGTGGTCCCTGACTGTAGCACGGCACCTACCTTGTTCCGGACACTGGCTCTGACATCAGACAGAATGACAGCATGTTAAGAGAGTAGGGAAGGGAGAGAGGAGGAAAGACTCATACTCCAAGGTGGGAAGATCCGATATTTGCTACCTATCTAGCATTATAAATCATACTTATTTAGTCATGCAGGAATTGGGTATTCTACTGATGTTGATTTTTTACTTCTACTTTTTCTCTCTCTCTCCCCCCCCCCTCTGCCATTTATATTTTGATGATATATATTTTAAAAGGGAGATAAGAAGATCAGTCTTCTGAGAATAAAATCCCACAGAAACCTTCATTAGCTGAGCTGCTGGAAATCCATTAGACTGTAAATCTTAGATTCATTTTCACTTCTAGACTAAATACAGTGTGTGTGTGTGTGTGTGTGTGTGTGTGTGTATACACACTGTCCAGTCTCAAGTTCAAATTCATTTGCCCCATAATCAGCTGCCATTTAAGTGCAGCTGTTCAGCAAAAGTTTGCAGGGTATTATTCATGCAAGTCTGCCGTGACTTGTAACTGAATTAAACTTGTAGTTTCTCCTGCCTCCCTACCCCCTCCCCCTTTCAACCAAAACAGTCAGCTGCCACATTGAGTGATAGAGGTCGTTTTAGCTGATGACCGAAGTACAAAATTATGACATTTCCAGCTCATTCCACCAATGATTGAGGTCACAGTGAAGAATTGTGACTTGGGTCCTGCTTCTGAGGCCCCTTCTACAGTGTAGAAGGGACCTCATGTAATTCAGTTTTGTGCTCATTCTACGACCACCTAAATTTTCTTAATTAAGCTGCTATTTAGTAACATCTGCTCCTTTGGAAACTCAGTGAATAACAAATGATTTGCAAACCAACCACAGCTTAAAAACAGTTATCCACGGAAGACTTTCACTCTTCTTCTTTTCTCAAAGAATGGAAATGTCTCACAGAATGATCTAGTGTGTATTGTTTACTTTGCCATGTGTGGACAGTCAAAAATGATGGGCCTCTGGGATTGTCATGGGCAACAAAGTAACAGGGAGAATTGGAGAGCAGTTGAGCGTAAAAATTCATCTTGAGGAAGAAAGTGTGAAGAGTGTTCTCTGTGCAAAGCCGGGGTTTGGGGAATGAACCAAATACACAGATTTATAGTCTCAAGTGAGTTTTTGTATTTGTACAAACATATTTGGCCAAATTGTATAATCTCTGCAAATCACATAGTTCAGCCATACTTTCTGTGATTGATTTATGTTTGCAAATGTTTTGCTTTACAAAGCAAAAAGCAATAACAACGAATAATTTTACAAATATACACTTCACAAATAAACCTCCAAAAAATATTAAATCAAAATATTTAATGTCTAGTTCTCAAAGTGCAGGCAAGAACCTTTGTGGAGGTAGGTTATTTTGAGATGCTAAAGCAACCTCTCAGTGTGAATGAAACATTTGGTGAGCATTATTCAAGACCAGCGGCTGTTGAAGTCATATCTGTTTAAATTAGCTTCCACAATTATTGGCAACTCAGTGTGTGGGAGGAAAAGAAGGTAGCTGGGGTTGTTACCACCAAAAATAACTAATTGTATGTAAAATATTTTAAGTGTTAGTTCCAAGCTCTGACACTTGTAGCATAATGTTGAGAGTTGCGTGGAAAATTGAATTCATGCTAGCTAGCTATGGAAGATGGAGAAGGATGATTATAAGGATATGTCTCAGGCTGGAGATGTTGTAGTCGTGCTGCCTACTTTATATAATACTAGCTTGGGGACCCGGCGGTGCCCGGGTCATTTGAGAAGTGCAGCAGGATGTAGAGTGGGTCATGGGGGCACTGTGTGGCAAGTTTGGTCTTGATCCATCATTCTTGGGAGTTGCAGTGGTATCATGAAATTACTGAAGGTAGTGCAAGTCCCATCATCACTGCCCCCCCCCCCAAGTGTAGTAGGATGTAGATTGGGTCATGGGGGCTCTGTGTGCTAAGTTTGGTCTGTATTGGTGAATGGATGAGGGATGCATTGTTTTTCGGAAGTGAGTGAAGGTACTTCAAGTCCCATCATCCAAGGTCCGTTTCACACAAAACTGCACCAGGATGTAGAGTTGGTAATGAGGGCTCTGTGGGCCAGGTTTGGTGTTGATCAGTCATTGGATAAGCTTTGCAGCAGTCTTGGAAAGTGAGGGAAGGTACTGCAAGTCCCATCATCCATGGTCTGCCCTCCTCCAAACTTCAGCAGGATGTAGAGTGGGTCACTGGGGCTCTGTGTGCCAAGTGTGGTCTTTATCGGTGTTTGTTGGGGGCCGCAGTGGTCTGTGGGAACAGAGAGGTGTGAAAGTACTACAAATCCCATCATCCATTGTCAGTCCTCCCCCGAACCTCACCAGGACGTGAAGGTAGTCATGGGGGTTATGTGTGCCAAGTTTGGTCTCGAGCAGTAATTGGATAAGGGTCGCAGTGGACTTGAGAAGTGAGTAGAGGTACTTCAAGTCCTATCATCCATGGCCTGCCCTCCTCCAAACTGCAGCAGGATGTAGAGTGGGTCATGAGGGCTTTGTGTGGCAGGTTTGGTGTTGATCAGTCATTGGATAAGGTTTGTAGCAGTCTTGGAAAGTAAGGGAAGGTACTGCAAGTCCCATCATCCACGTTCCGCCCCCTCCAAACTTCAGTAGGATGTAGAGTGGGTCACTGGGGCTCTGTGTGCCAAGTGTGGTCTTTATCGGTGTTTGTTGGGGGCCGCAGTGGTCTGTGGGAACAGAGTGGTGTGAAAGTACTACAAATCCCATCGTCCATTGTCAGTCCTCCCCCGAACCTCACCAGGACGTGAAGGTAGTCATGGGGGTTATGTGTGCCAAGTTTGGTCTCGATCAGTGATTGGATAAGGGTCGCAGTGGACTTGGGAAGTGAGTAGAGGTACTTCAAGTCCTATCATCCATGGCCTGCCCTCCTCCAAACTGCAGCAGGATGTAGAGTGGGTCATGAGGGCTTTGTGTGCCAGGTTTGGTTTTGATCAGTCATTGGATTAGGTTTGTAGCAGTCTTGGAAAGTAAGGGAAGGTACTGCAAGTCCCATCATCCACGTTCCGCCCCCCTCCAAACTTCAGTAGGATGTAGAGTGGGTCACTGGGGCTCTGTGTGCCAAGTGTGGTCTTTATCGGTGTTTGTTGGGGGCCGCAGTGGTCTGTGGGAACAGAAAGGTGTGAAAGTACTACAAATCCCATCGTCCATTGTCAGTCCTCTCCTGAACCTCACCAGGACGTGAAGGTAGTCATGGGGGTTATGTGTGCCAAGTTTGGTCTCGAGCAGTACTTGGATAAGGGTCGCAGTGGACTTGGGAAGTGAGTAGAGGTACTTCACGTCCTATCATCCATGGCCTGCCCTCCTCCAAACTGCAGCAGGATGTAGAGTGGGTCATGGGGGCTGTGTGTGCCAAGTGTGGTCTGTATTGGTCCTTTTTGGTGGCCTCAGTCGTCTGTGGGAACCAAAGTGTTGGAAAGTACTACAAATCCCATAATCCGTGGGTCATGTTCCCCGAACCACACCAGTACGTAAAGGGGGTTGGGGGGGGTTATGTGTACCAAGTTTGGTGCAGGTCCATCACCCGCGCTGGTTGCTGTGGCCTGTGAAAGTGGCTGCCACATATCCGCCCTTCCGCCCTCCCGCCCTTCCGCCCTCCCGCCCTTCCGCCCTCCGCACACATACATACAAACATTCCGCTTTATAAAGGTATACAGATTATGTCAAAGTATCTCAGTGACTTTAGCACCTCAGGGAAATCTCGTCAGTCCTTGCCCAGAGCTAAAGTACCTTTTTGTTACTTCTTCATTCACTATACAACTTTTTATCTCAGAAGTCAAGATGTTTTCTTAACAATATTGATTTTCTGTCTTTTGGGCTTACTGGAGGGTCTTAAAAATTGGGGTCATTAAGGCAAAGAGGTGACAGTTGCAAACTGAGTGTAAAACTAGCTTTCCTGTCAATAAATCCATTCTGCTTGCTGAATTCCGCAGTGATACGGGACCAGTTTTTCACATTATTTCTTTTTCTTTAATCAAGTAAGAAAAGGAGTGTTTGTGCAACACTTGGCATTTTTTCCTTTAAAACACCTATAACCAATGATCAAGTACTGAACCGCTGCTTGAAAGTTTCTAAAGGAACATGTTGTATTTTGCATACACATTCCTTTGTTGAACAGGTCTACAGTATATGTACTTCTTATTAATAACCAAACACAACATAATGAGTGTTATATCAATTTTCCTTTAGCAACTTAAATACACAGAAAATTAAAAATGTCTATAGACCAAGTAAAACTTAGATAACATTCTTGATCCAAGATTCTCCTTGGATCTATTGGGAGATTGACAAGAAACTCGCAGGTATTTTTCTCTCCACTTCTCTGGGGACCACACCAGGGTTTGCCTGGCAGGTGATCCCTGGAGTAAACATCGAAGGACACATTAGTGAAGATTAACTGCTGTGCTTGTGTTAAAACTGCAGTTGAACTAGAATACACCCACTGAAACAGTGGTGTTACCAGGCATGCTTTTATAGTACATGCAGGGACAGATATTCTGGGTGCATACCACCCTAAGGGATCTTGTGACCTTGCTAGTGGTACACCTTAGGCAAATGAATCAATAAGCACATCTACTCAGAATTATTTAAAAGATAATTTTATTAAGCACTGAAGAATCAAAAATATTCATTTACTTTTGGACTTGGGACAAAAAAGCTCATTTGGAAAGGCACCCGTTTTTTGGAGAGCCGTTCAAAAAAGGAAAATGGGTCCTTACAAATGAAACAAACAGATAAGGATAGTGATTCTATACAAATGCACAGAATGTGGTTACAAATCCATAACTGCAATATAACACTCCATTCATAAATACTTTATTTACTTGAGTATAATGTGTCATAAAATGTAATATGCACCTCAGTTTTGCAGATGTGCATTACAAAAAAATGGATTTGCCCTCAAATGTCACATGCCCAACAGCATAGGCATAGCACATCAGGAAGCCACCAGCATGAATGAGGCCATTTGGGAAGCCATGCCCCTCTATCAGGCCATGGCTGGCAAACTCATCGTCCTCGTGCTATTCCCAACCGGCCTCATTCATGAGGCCTTCAAAAATGTGGGTGCAGGTTTAAAAAGACGTCATTAATGAGGCCAGTTGGCCAGGTGGGTTATATGTGTGGTTCTATTGTGTCATTGAATCTAATGTGCTTTGGCAATGTAATTTTGCCCCCCAAAAGTTAAGCATCGCGTAAATATGGTAGTATAAATGAATAAGTTCATAGGCCTACATATCCTATATATTCATGTATACATCTAGAAATTTTAGTTAAAAATGAACCCTCCCCAAAAAACTGGGCCGACTTATCCACAGGTTAGTGTAGTACTGTAACCTAATTCTCTGAGTAGAATGATGAAAGGTGAGAGCTTAGTACATTCCAGGAGAAGCAAAAAGAAGCTCCTACTCCCTATACTGTCTCCACTGTGGTGCCACTTCTGGACTTTTTGCATGCCTGGGTGAGGAAATGGTGGCGGCGGCAAGGTGTGACTGCTTTCCTGAGTGTGTTTCCTGCTCTCGGAAGAATAACTCTTGACTTCCCAAAATCCCAAATCCCCCCATAAAAACCTATTCAGAAAATATTCATTAGGTTGACTTGTTCATGGGTCTGTATAATATGTCCTTCATAGTAATTAATTGAGTCTACTGTAATTGGGACCAATCTTTAGATTCAAGTCTTAGGACCTTTTCCCACTCTCCTCTCTGTTAAGCTGTGAGATCTGTTCCAGAAGATCTACCAGCTCTCTGTCCCAGTCTTTAAAAATTCATGGAGATTGCAGGAGACAGAAGAACAGGATTGTCCTGTTTAACTGATACTTTATTTGATGAAATTTCTGATTATTCTTGTTTGCTTCGATCAGTAGTTTCTTCACCACATATATTGATTTTAAAATAACAATTCCATATGACATGTAAACATGACGATGCTCATTCAGGGTGAACAGCTGTATAATGACTATAGGGTGAGGTTGCTTTTGTCATTGTGACCTAGATAATGACGAGTGTATTCATTAATTTTTAAAATTGCAAGCTGCATAATTGAACTAGAAATGCTAGTATCAGCAAGATTGATCAGCACTACAAAAGGAAACCTGCAGAATACAGAATTGTTCTTTTTCTTTTAAATTTTGGTTAATTGTAGACCTTGCTACAAAGAATAAGGGACATTGCTTTAGGAAGCTATTTTAAAATATTGTGCGTCTTCCACAATGTGAGAAGCTCAATTTATTGCTGTTTTCCACCTTAGGCTAGCATTGAACTTTGAGGCCATTGTGAGCGTTTGGTGTTTCTTGGCTGATATATGCCATATTAGTCTTGACTTTCAAGGCCTTACATGACTTGGGGCCAGTGTACTTAAGGGAGCGGCTTGCCCCATACGTACCCAGAAGATCACTGCGTTTGGAGGGCCTCAATATGCTCGAAATTCCGGGACTGAAAACCTGCAGGCTGTCCAGCACACGGCAAAGGGCGTTCTCCGTGGCAGCCCCAGTGTTATGGAACTCACTGCCCGCCGAGATGCGAGCCTTGCGGGACCTGATGGTGTTCCGCAGGTCATGTAAGACCTGGCTATTCAAGCAGGCATTTGGCCCGACCACCATCTGAATGGCCTACTCCTTAGCTGTGCTGCTGCCATTATTGACCCTGCTGTTTTAACTATTGTATAACTGACCATGACTGCCATGGTATTTAAAAATGTTAGTATGTTTTTAGTATGTTTTTAGTTGTTAACTGGTAGGTTTTATCTTGATGTCTCGCATATATGCTGGAAACCGCCCTGAGCCTCGGGGAGGGCGGGTTATTAAGTTGAAATAAATAAATAAATAAATATTTGTTCATTGTGGGCTCTGACCCTTCATATGTAGACATTTTAGTCCTGAGCTTAAAATGCTTTCCGTCCTTAAGACTTGGCTGTGGAGGCAGTTTTATAAAGGCTTTTCAGAGTGAGACAATTTGCTAAAAATGTGGGGAGAATACTGTCAGAGATTCAGAACAACCCGACATGAGAGTGGACGCAGATGTTTTCATAGGGATAAAAAAGAGAAGAAACTATATTTAAGTGGATTACCTTCCATATCAGTTCTTGCCATTCTCCTCAGTATCACAGAAGGATAGTTTTGTCCAACCTTTGTTTCTGCAAAATGACCGAAAAAATATTATATTAAGAACTTCAGCAAAATATACAGTATCCGTCCAACGATCATAGTGCATTGCATCCACAGTTGCGAGACTTGTAAGCGAGGACCTGTTTACACTGACAAACTAAAGCAGGGTTGATTCAGCATGGCACACACCAGGTTAGCCCTTGTGTATTACTGACAAGGGAGGGAGTCCCAAATGTCCAGTGGAGACAAATAATCTTGAACAGTAGAAGGGTAAGAATCTACAAAGGAAATAACTGATGGCACAATGTGTGAAAATGCCTTTTTGCCTTTCTGTCTGTGTGAATCTCCCATGGGTTCAACTCTGGGACCTGTGGATCCAAGGCACTCTTTTACATTCAAAATATCCCCTGGTACAAACATGTATTTTAATACGTTTATAAAGTAATGCAATCATTTACTGAGGTATCGGCCTAAATTCTAGCCAGACATTTCAGGAGCGTGGCTCAAGGTTATCCAGCAGAGCTTGTCATTGATTTGATTTAATCTTATTCCCTTTAAAATCTTCATCTAAATCTTTTCCGTGGCTTCTTGTGTGTATAAATCTATTGTCTATTGAAGTACTGAAAGGTTTTAAATAATAAAGTTAGGTAAAACAATGTGTGTTTCAGATTTTAAATTTTCCATAGCCTCCCAACAGTTTAAAATTGTTGTTACATCTTAGGACTTCAAGAAGACTTGACACAAGATTTATGGACCAGCTAGCTGTATAAATATTATGTTTGAATATGTATTCACTAGTCCTAGTTTTATAAATAGCTATAAAAGTGTCCTTAGCTGTAAATACTAGAGGGATGTTTGTAAAACCTCAATTGTACATATGTTCTGTCACAGATGGATTTTACATTAAAACTGTGCTGTGACTTATCTGCAATCAAGTTTGTCATAACTTTGAATTAGAAAGATTTCCTGAGGAAACAGCTGCTTTTCTTGTTGAAATAATCTCATCTAATACACTGCTCTAAAATGTCTTCTGTTTTAACAGTTGAAGCAAATAGATTATGTTGGAAGAAACCCTTGCAGTGCCATCCTAACATGATCTAATGCAAACAACTGCTGTAAGATACTGCTGTCGTAAACATATCATTACAACTGATTTTTGAAATGTCAGAGTACTTCGACACTAATTTAAAGTTAGAAAATTGTGCTGGTTTTAAAAGATTGATAGAGTTTCTATGTGAAATAGTCTTGCAGGACAGGAAAGAGCCATTAAAATACCAGCAACCTGGCAAGCACTTGATTAACAAAGAAATAACTTCTCAATGCTTTTCTTAGATTTCATCTCAGACTAGTTCTTGGTGTTACTCCAACCCAGTCTTGTTTAATCCCATCTCCATAAACTATCAACAGAAGCTATATTTTGGACTTAAGGAGGCACAGTGTGTGAGCAGCATATAGCTCCCCGTATCTATTTTGTACAGGGTTATAGACACATGGACATAAAATATAATTGATAATTTGCACTGAAGCAATTGGGTTGGCATATGTGTTGACTTATCTTAAGTTGATTCAATAGGTATCCTCTAGTTGTGGGCTCATAACTGAACATGTTTTCCTCTTTAAGGACTACTGTGGTCATCCTGTGGATCTTTCAAAAGTTCACAATCCATGGAAAGTGTGAACACAAAGTGCTGGCACATAGCAAGGGGACATAAGTTCAGAATCCAATCGCAGGTCACTTGCAGCCAGCTGAGCAGTCTAAAAAAAGAGCCAACTGGTAATTTTCAATTAGTTCAGTTCTGGTGTTTAGATTTACATTTACTGTTTACATCCAACAGTTACATTTTATTATGATGGGTTCCATTCACTGACTTCTCGTTGCAGAACTGATCCAATAACTAATGACTGAACAGATATTTCAGCCTTTCAGGACAGGTGTAATCTTGGGAGCCATTTTGCATTTCCCTTTCCAAGGAGAAATGTATGATTGGGCCAATTGACCAGAAATCACTGTTGTTTCATTTGGAGGCATCATGTGTCACTTTCTATCTTGTTTTCTTCCTTTATCATTAGAGAGGAATTGGAATTCATTTTCAGCAGAAAGTAATTTCAGATTGGTTTATTTAGGATTATGTGCAGGGAGTAGATATTAATGTATGGAGCACAACCTCTCCATGAAGAGTTATGCAGCATTCCCAATTTCCAGCTGGACAAACATTTGCAAAAGAGAACGATGTGTGGCATATCTGTGATGATGGTGGTGATTGATTGATGGTCATGTGTTATTTTTTGTTTAATGAATGATTATAGTAGTTTTCCTTTGTTTTATCCATTGAATAATCACCTAACTCTACTGAAAGCAAATAAGGCAGTGTCTGAGTTACAAACATGTGACTCATAGTTAAGAACGGGGGGTGAGACATCAGGAAGTCAGAGAAATATATTCCAAAGAAGGGAAATTCACTCGCAAAAAGAGTTATCATGGGAAAGGTGTTCTCACTGAAGCTTTATCACCAATCTTTGTTTCCATAACAAACCAAACTTTTTCAAAATCCAATAGTCACAGGGACAGAAAGTGAGGAGAACCCGGGATCAAACCATTAGAAATAAGTTGGAGTTGTTGTTTAAGATGTAATGAAATGTAAAATGTCCGGAGAGCTTGCAGAAGAGAAAAGAAGAAAAAGAAGACGCAATCCTCAGCAGGGGTGGAGGGGTGTGGATGTTTGTGTGGGGGGAGGGTCACATACACAGGGCACTGTGTTTTTATGTATATGTTTGTATGGATGGTAAAAATTTTGGAAAATAATAAAATATTTTTTTAAAAAAGTATAAAAGTATAAAATGTATACAAAGTATAAATGGTTCTCTAAGCAGAACCGATGGTTTGTTGACCGAAATAAAGGCTACTGACTGACTGACTGACTGAAGTGGGGGAAGAAAGAAATCTGGCAGAAGTTGTTTTTTTAAAGAAAAGAAATCCCTCCATTATGTGCTGAACCTGATGTGTGCACATGCAAATCTGCTTGTATTTATTTTAAGATATTTGCATATGTGCATATATAGTCCAGCACATAATGATTTTTAGAAAAACCTTCTGCCGGATGTTCCCCACTATCTTGTTCCAATACAGAGGAAGACTGTGACGACGGCAAGGGAAGAAATCGTGGGACCAGCAGGTCATGTTCTCAGACCCCAGGGTATTTTTGTCCTTGATTTAAAACCCACATTTTTGTGCTGTCTGCAAGTAATCACCCCTGTGTATATACTGGCTGGAGTTACACTTAAAAATGTACCTGTTCTGACTTATATACAAATTCAACTTAAGAATAAATCTACAGAACCTAATTTGTTCATAACTTGCGGAATGCCTGTACTTACAAGGCATGATAAGAATATGTATCTGTTAGTCAGGGGGCACTTTTTCCATGTTGAGATGTGCTTTGTCACTCAAAGTCCATACCACAGAGCAACACCTGAAAAAGAATGCTTTCCAATTTTACTTATGGACTTCCTTGAAGTTTTTCTTTCACCACTGTAGAAAGTACTACATATTTGGTGAGAGCTGGATAGAACATTTTCTCAGAAGCTGCTCTCAGGTTATTGAATTCTTGATTAACTATCAAGAAATACACTTTTCACAGTTTGATGGGATTTTTTTGTTTAAAGTTTTGTGTGTGTGTGTATATATATGTATACAATAACCCTTTTCTTTATTTACTTTCATGTTATCTGTACACCTTTCCATCTTGTTACAAGCCCCTTTGAGTCCCAGTTCTGAAAGAAATGCAAACAAGCAAGCTGGAATTGATGGATCTCCTGTGTGGTCTTCTTTTGAATCTGTGTGCTTCAAGTAGCCAGTCAGCTTATGGTGACTGTGACGATCTCGGTCACCTAAATTGACTAATTTGACACTCCCGGTAGTCTGCCACCAACCTAATGGGTCATTAGGATTTTCTTTACAAATAAACTCTAATCAAGTGAAGTGTCTGTAGCGTTGGCCTTTAAAACAACCCACCACTAAGAATGTAAACTGCGTTTGGCAGTAAAAACAGACTGGTCTCTGGCTGACTGGACCCGAGCTGGCATCCACTCTCTTAGGGCCCTGACTAGCTCTGTCAGGCTTCCCTTTCTGGACCCACTCTCTTGGTCTCTTGACCATCAGGGAGCTAACCTCTAGATCTCCCTCCAACTGATCCAGTGTCTCAGCTACTTCCGACACAGTCTTAATTTTCTTGTCCCTGATGTACCATCGCATTTGTGCAGGTATCAGTTGATGAAACTGCTCCATGCACATTAAATGCCTCAGGTCATCGAAGGTCTCTACCTTACTGCCCTCCAGCCATTGAGTAAAGGCTTTCTCCAGCCTAGACCCTAACTGCGAATACGTTTCCCCAGACTTTCTCTTTAGCTCTCGGAAAGTCTTCCGGCTCTGCTCAGCCGTCAGCCCAAATCTGAGCTTAACTCGCTCCTTAAAAATGGCATAATTGCCACACTCGGAATCCCTCAGATCCCCATAGACCTCGCTCAATTCCGCACATATCAGGGGCCTGAGATGTGCCATCTTCCTATCATCAGGCACCCCAAAATCCATACACGCTCTACTCTATCAAAGCTGGCTAAAAAGGCTTTTACGTCGTCGCCTTTGGTATAACGAGGGAAAAGCTTCATCTTTGATGACAGTGAACCACTCTGTCCAGCCTCTGAAGTACGGGATGCATTCTCTCTTCCACTAAGTTGTAACTCAAGCATCCTTTCTTCATGAGCCATTCTCCTTTCCTCCCTCTCTCTTTCCCTCTCAGCCTCTTGAGCCCTTTGTTCTGCCTCAAAAGCTCTTTGTTCTGCCTGTTGTTCTTTCTCAAAGCCATTCGCTTTTCCTCTCTCTCAGCCTCTTCCTCTCGCTCCGAAGCCTCGAATTTCAACATGTCAAACTCCAATTGTTTTTGTCGGAGCGCCTCTGAGGTACTAATGGTTTCCCCCACATTCTCTCCCTCAGGCTGACATTCCTCCCCACTTCCTTCATCAGTGGAGGTATTCCTTCTCCCCCTTGGTGGAGCCATAATGGTGTATGTGTGTGTTGTTTTGGCGGCAACTCCTGAGGTAAATTGTTTCCCTCAGAGTCTTGGCACAGCTTTTCCTCAGAGTTTTCCCTCAGAGTATTTTGGAGGGAAACTCTGGCTGACTGGATTTTGTGTCTTGATCGAATCCGACCGCTGTACACCAATTAATATGTGACGATCTCGGTCACCTAAATTGACTAATTTGACACTCCCGGTAGTCTGCCACCAACCTAATGGGTCATTAGGATTTTCTTTACAATTAAACTCTAATCAAGTGAAGTGTCTGTAGAGTTGGCCTTTAAAACAACCCACCACTAAGAATGTAAACTGAGGAGACCAAAAGATGACTGAGGCTTCTTGTAAAGTTAATAATAAAAGTATTTATTAACTACAAACGAGGCTATCAAATAGGCACAGATCGTATTGGTTCTACTGAGAGGCAACTGGCGTATGGTTACAACAATGATATACTAAGAACAGCGTGATGGTTGCAAGATAATATATATGTGCTAGAGCGTAGAGGTTACTTATTAAAAGGCTATTAATTCTTCTTGAGATGTTACGTTCAGTTCCACAGACAGTACTGAGACTTGTCTCCCAACTAATAGTTCCACTAGATGGTTGTTGTACTAAAGTTCTGGAACATCTAATCACTTAGATCGTTCCCTGAGTCTGGCTACTACTGGGTTACTCGTAACCCACACAGTCTAAGAGTCCACTACCTGTCACTCTATCTCCAGAGATGACCAGGTATCCCAACTGCCTATCACAAGAACAGTTCTAGATGGCACTCTTCCACAAGCGTTCCCACTAGAAATGACTACTGGCCCTAAGGGCGGTCAGAACTGAGTCGTGACTCCCACTAGTCCAGCCTATTCCTACATGGTGAATTGCTTGACAGACTGTCAGTCTCTGTTGCCAAGGCTCTGGTGATACTCCAATACACAAACAATAATGTTCCTCTAGCAAACTGCTAATACACAACGCTATCCCCTATATTCTTCCAGGGGCAGACCAGTATGCTGCAAAAATCACAATACACTCTATTGCAAAACGTATCAAAATGTATTATCTCTTAACAATCTGTTCTATATAGAATCAATATCACTGTGTGTGCAATGTCTATACAATAGAACACAATCCAGTTATATAGCCTTTACATACAATAATTGGGCATAAAGACGCAAGCATACAGTCTATTTTACCCCTATGGGCAATCCGGAGGCAATTCTCTCACGGATCGAGACCGAGTCGTCGGGGGAGCCTTAGGAGTCGGGAGAGCTGGCACTGCTCGATATGCGACCATAGGAGGCTGCTGTAATCCAGGGATAGACTTTAGAATAGGCCAATAGTTTTTCACAATGTTGTTAACCTCTCGACTATGTGGTGTCAAAGTTAATGGCCACACAAGTCGGGTGGCTGTTGACTTTTTAGCGGCAGGTTGTAGGGTGCGTTATCTCGAGGTGTGGTCTACCTTTCTTCTAGCATTGCAGATGACCTGTCTGGGATATCCTCTTTCCATAAAATTGTTTGACATCCTCTCCACTTCAGCATGGTAATCATCATCGAAGGTGGAGTTGCGTTTAGCTCTCAGGAATTGAGAAAATGGCAAGTTGTTTTTCAGCGCATGCGCATGATAGCTCTTAAAGTGTAAATAAGAATTCCTTTCAGTAGGTTTGTGGTAGGTTCTGACCCCTAAGTTCCGATTCTGGGTCTTGAAGACCGAGATGTCCAGAAAATTGACTTTGGAACTGTCACGATGCACGGACTTGACCGGCCCCTTAATCACACACACAGAGGCAGACTGAAGGCTAACTAGTTTATTCAATATAAAAACAACTCAAAGATATTGTCCAATAGAATAGTAAAAATATCCAAAAGGTATGAAGTAACAGTGTCCAAGAAACGTGGCAAATAGGCTTGAAGTTCAGCAAGGCTTAAAGTTCAGCAAGGCTCCACACAACAGTGTGGATCAGGATACAAGGCAAGGCTCCGCAAAACCATGCGGATCAGGGAACAAGGCAAGGCAAGGCAAGGCAAGGCTTGATGACCACGGGCTAGCTTAGCTTCGTGGTCCCACTCCACTTCACGCCTATTCAGGAAAGACGTGGCTGGAGCACTGAGGATTCGTTCCCACGGATCCTATACTTAATCCCTCTAGGCTTCTTCGTCTCCAATCGCTGCTCACGGACCTCGGCCGGTCTATGCTCTTAGACCATTCCCTTCTGCTAGACTCTATGTTCCGTCTCCTATCAAAGGTTCGACCTTGTCTCTCTGCAGCTGTGTTTCTATCTCCCTGAGAGCTCTCCTCCCTAGCCATTTCCCATGCGCCTTCTTCCATGGTTTCCCCTGGAGGCTCCTGAGAATTCCTTCCTCCCGGGTGCTCATAACTCCCAGAATCGCTATCTTCCATCTGCACCTGGTTATCTATGTCTTCGCTAGGGCCAAACAACATTTCTTCCCATGCCAAGCTCTCTGTGGGCGAAAGAGGCCCATCAGGGGAAAGCTGCCCGTCGCCCCAGTCATCTAGCTCATCCTCTGAATCCAGTTCTGGCACTGCTGGTTCTAATGCTAATGGGACCCCAGGTCCTGACCCCTGCCCACCAGGCACAAACGAGAACTGCTGTGCTACAGGAACAGCTAGATTCCATAGTGAACGAAATGTTGGGATGCCAAGAGTTCATCCATTGTCGTAGATCAGGTAAGTTGGTGTTAGGTCGGGCCACGAATAAGATGTCATCTATGTAACGCCAATACATTTTGATTCCAGGAAATCTGTACTGGTTGTCGTCGGAATAGAGATGGATTGCCTCCAGATGTCCCATAAAGAGGTTAGCGATCGAGGGGGCAACGGGTGACCCCATTGCCACTCCTTGGGTTTGTAAATAAAAGATCCCATCGAATTTGAAATAATTATATTCGAGTACGCAATCCAAAAGTTCTAATAGGTAACCAGTAGGAGAGTCATGGTTTACTGGTCTCCTTTCCAATGTGTCCGCTACCACGGTCCTGGCTTCTTCCAGTGGGATGTTGGTATATAATGAAGTAATGTCTGCTACCACTAGGATGTCTTGTGTGTCTATGGGTGCATCTTCAATTTTCTTGATGAAATCACACGTATCCTTGATGTAACTGGGTATCATTTTGACGAATGGTTGGAGTTGGAAGTCAAGAAATTTCGCAAGGGGTTCCGTAATACTGTTGGAGCCCGAGAAAATGGGTCTTCCTGCCGGGGGCCTTTGGGGTTTGTGTACCTTGGGGAGGGTGTAGAATAAAGGTATGCGAGGGAACTTGTTGTTAAGGAATGCCGCCATTTTCGGGTTGATATACCCCATTGTTTCACCATAATACACAATGTCAGTAATAATTTTTGAATATCTGGTGGTCGGGTCCGAGGGTAGTTTTATATAACGAGCGTTATTAAGTTGCTTAAGGGCCTCGTTCGTGTAATCTGTCCTATTAAGGCATACCAGGACCCCACCCTTATCCGCCCGCTTCCATATGATGTCCGGATGGTTGCCTAGGGGTTCCAGTATAGTAATGTCCTCATTGGAGAAATTGCGATTATATCTGTCCTTATGATGATCAATTTCAGCAATTTCCTTGGTGACCAAACCTTCAAAGACCTTAATTTCTTGGGATACCATGTTCGGGGTGAATGTACTATTAGTTGGAATATACATAGAGTTAGTCTGGGTGTCCATGGTATTGTCTTCTGCAAAAAAATTCCCTCAGTTGTATTTTACGAAATAAATGAGCCAACTCTTGTCTGATTTTCAAATCTGAACATCCTGGTGTCAGGACGAAAGATGCACCTTTATTAACCAAGTTCAGTTCCCGTGTGGACAAGTGGTGGCTGGAAAGGTTCATGACTAAGTGTTGTGCCGTTTCCCCCGTCCCCTGTGAAAATTTTGGGGGCGATAATTCTGCTGATTACGGTTGCGGCTCCGGAGTGAGTACTCATTTCTAGTCTCTGATCCCCCTGAGGCGTCCGTGTCCCTACCTAGGTCACCAGAGTTATTGGAATTGAGGGACTCAAATGAAATCTGTCTACTCCCTGGTCTGGAGGTGTTCTGATAGAAAAACTTATAAGCTCTCTTATCTTTGTAGTCTTTCTGATCTCTCCTATACTTATTTATCTTGTACTGTTTAACATCTTAGTATAACTTGTCACAGTCCTTTTTGATTTTTTCCAGATCGCTAGGGGGAATAGGGTTACTTATGTCCGCTCTAATTTCAACCTTAAGTTTCTCAGCCTCGGTTTTAGATGTTCTCACCAACAAAATCAGAAGGTCACGGGAGCAACGGTCAAGTATCAAATGCCATTCTTTCACAAATTCATCATCTGTTTCAAAAAGACCCGGGGGTAGCTGGACCCTCAGCCCTCTGGGAATGAGAGAGTTTTTAAGATACTCTGCCAACGTGGCTGCATTTAATTGTAATTTGATGTGCTTAAATTCTTTGCTTGCTAACTCCTCAGCTCCCAGGTGCGGCTGTGGGTCAGTGCTAGAAGATGCTCCTTCATTGGCATCAAATAATCCTAGATCCTGAATTAGATCATCAATCTCTTGCTGAGTAACATTATCTGTGGAGACAGTCTCCATACTACCAACAACAGGACACAGCCTGTAGTGTCAAACTGAAGAAAACAGGTATCTCCTAAGAGTAATAGCAAACAAACACAAGGTATAGCAGCAGGGAAGGGAAACACTATAGCTGGGTGCAATAAAGTGAAAGAACACATGAGCACAACCAAAACAGGATTTCTAAACCTCTTCTAAGCAGGTCTCGGCCCTGCTTAAGGCAGGTGAGTCCTTACAGTGACCCTACTAATTTCATAGCAAGAAGGTGTTTTTGTCAGAAACATAACCTGCAGCACCTGGTATTGGCTGGTGATTGCCCATCCATATATAAACCAGGGGTGATTTTGCTTAGTTTCCAAGATCCGATTGGATGGGAATAATATTTATGGTTATTCATTTTTAAGTTGAAAAATAGTTTTTTTGGAATTCAGGAAGCCCCATCAGGCAGCATAACACAGAAGCAAGGGTTTTGTGAGACTTTTGCCAATGAGACTTTTGCACATTCCAGCGTGTTACAGATTTTAATATTTTAATAATAATAATAATTTTATTTCTTACCCACTTCTTCTCATGGCTTGAGGTGGGTTACAAAATTGCTAAAACACATAATCAAAACACACAGTCATCTAAAAACACTCTGTACATTACACATATTAAAACATATTTTCATAAAATAAATATTTAAATACACAAAACAAAAGTTAGACATATAGTGGAAGTTTAAAATTCGTCATAAAAACTGCTTTTTTAAAAAGTTGGCAAATTCCTCCCCCAATACACAGGCACAAATGCAGAAGGGGCAGAAATATAAATGAATATTTTGAATGCATTTTATCTTATTTAATAGAAGAAATAACTATCTCCTCTCTGAGAATTTGATATTTTTCTTGAAATTCTTGAGTGCAATGCAAACGATTTATGTGATTGACAATGGACAGACCTCGGATTATGACACTGCACTCGGATTTGGATTTGTTTAATTTTTTAATGGAAGTATATAATTTCTTGTTTTTAACTAATGTTTAATTGTGATTTTATTGCTACTATTTGTTTGGCATCTAATGGTTGCTGGTTATAAGCCGCCCTGAGTCCCCCGGGTGTGTGTGTGCGTGAGAGAGGAGGACGGGATATAAATGTTTGAAATAAAAAGTAAATAAATAAATAAATAAATCAAAACTGTACACTGATGTGATTTTTGTATAGGATATATCGCAAATATTAGGCTTCTAAATTTGCTTCATTGCAGAATTTAGTGACAGTTATGTTTGTATCCATGCGGTTTTTACAGCTAGTCAGAGTGCATTTTGTCTGTTTTTGAGCTTCACTAAAAAGTGGAGTACTATAAACTAAGGGATACAGATAACAATCCTGTCACTCCTTCACTTTTCCTAGACTTCTGTAGGGTAATATGCCATATATGATTAAATAAATGCTTGTATTCTCAGTAAATGTTCTTCAGCTTTCACTGTTGTACTGTATAACTTGTAGCAATATTTTATAGGCTTCGTAGTGCTAGTTTCGCTGTGTTTGCGGGTACATACCTTCAAGTCTCCTGTCATCTTATTCCCAGTTATTTTAAGAAAACAAGTAAACTGCTTTTTGGGAAACAGATTGTTTTCAGATTCTGATGTCAACAGCAAAGACTGTCAGCAACTCTCTTAGGGTAATTTAGGACTATTATACACAGTTTAGAGTACAAACCATTTCATCTATTCATATCAGATGAAAAACACACGATTTTACAATATTTTTCTGCAGTTCTCATGGATATTTACACTTGCCTGGTTTGTTCCCCTTTGTTTTAATGTCAAGATCAAGGAGAAGAAACAGTATGGATTAACGCTGTAAATCAAATAAGTTATGTACAGGCTGATCCTTGCTGATACTCCACATGCAGCTGTGTAAACAATGACAGGAGTTGCTGTGCTTTGGAGAATGCAGGCATTCAGTAACAGAGCACTCGCTTTGCATGCAGAAGGTTCTTGCTCTAGTATCCAGAGTTTCCAGGCATGATCATGAAAGCGCTGAGCTGCTGCAATAGGTAAGCTTTCCCCAACTTTGGACCTTATGTGTGTTTTGACCTACAGTTTCAGTTGTCTATAGACATTGGTCATGCTGGCAAGGCTGCTCAGCATTTGTCATTATTAGATGGTGTAGGCAATACTATACCGTGTTCCCTCGCTACTTCGCAGTTTGCTTATTGTGGACTCGCTGTTTTGTGGATTTCAAAAAATATTAATTCAAAATATATATCATGGTATTTTTGCTGTTTTGTGGGGGTTTTCTGCCGCCACTCTCCAGGGTGCTTTCCCTCCTCAGTCCTCCAGCCTTGAAGGGCCTTTCCTTCCTTTCCTTCATTTTATTTTAAGTTTATAAAGACTTAAAATAGTGTATACCTACTAAAATAATATATAAATAATATATAAATATTAAAATAAATAGAGTATCCCTACATAGCGGTTTTCACTTATTGCAGGAGGTCCAATAAGTGAGGGAACACTGTACTTGATAAAACTGTAGTTTGATTTGGAATAAGCCACTTTCCTCTGGTTTTCCTCTGGTTGATGTGTTGTCCTGTAGTTGTCCAATGCCCAAAGATGCTGTTTATTGGCATCTTCATCACTTTCCCTCCTCATTACTTTTGCAAACAAGCTCTATTAAACCCAGTTGAGTCTGTTGCAATTATAAAACATCAGTTGGACAACTTTATTAAGCTGGTCACCATAATTTGGTACAAACTAGTCATGATTAACTTCATTGGTTTGTTTGGGACTTTGATAATCGCAGGCAAGCGACTTCAATTTCATTGATGTACTTCATTGCAGACTTGGTTCGGTGTGAAGACTGGAGCAGCACTCAGGGGGCACACAACTTCTCTGTTGCGCCAACTCCGCTGGCTGCCAATTTGTTAACTTTTGAAATGGGTTTGAAGTGATGTAAGCAACCAGGAAGTGAATTTGCCAATTCGAAGCAATCACCACCATTTTCAGAAGGGTTCGGCACAGGTTAAAGCCCCTCCCGAGGTGTTTTCTCCTCATTGGCTGTAGGCAAGCAGGTGGTTGCATGCAATCAGCTGCTCGCCTCCAGCCAATGAGGAGAAACCACCTCGGGAGGGTCGTGGTTAGGTTTATGAGCTGGAGATCTTCCAAGCTCCCACAACCCATTGTTTCAAAGACTTTTATTTTTATGTTTTTATTTACTTTGTTTTATACCCTGCTCTTAAAGAAAGAGACACATGTAAACACTAAACACTAAAAGCTCTTTTATAATCATTTAAATTACAGGACCTGGAAAGTTACTTAAGAAGAATTAATATTATATCATTAAATCATATTATATTATATCATGCTAATTAATAGTATATCATGCTAATTTCATGCTGCTGGGGAAGTTGGGGTTCCAAGTTGTACTTTAGCATACTGTAAAGATAATCCAACACAAAATCAGGGCCAGCTAACACCTTCCAACAAAGGATTCACCCAGAAGAATCAATGAGGGCCAGCTAACACCAAGTTGTACTTTGGCATACTGTAAATCAGATAACCCAACACAAAATCAGGGCCAGCTGACACCAAGTTGTACTTTGGCATACTGTAAATCAGATAATCCAACATGAAATTAGGGCCAGCTAACACCAAGTTGTACTTTGGCATACTGTAAATCAGATAATCCAACACAAAATCAGGGCCAGCTAACACATTCCAACAAAGGATTCAACCAGAAGAATCAATCAAAGCCAGCGAACACCTCCCAACAAAGGATTCACCCAGAAGAATCAATCAGGGCCAGCTAACACCAAATTATACTTTAGCATACTGTAAATCATATCATCCAACACAAAATCAGGGCCAGCTAACACCTTCCATCAAAGGATTCACCCATAGCAACCAGTCAGGTCCAGCTAATACCTTCCAACAAAGGATTCACCCAGAAGAATCAATCAGGGCCAGCTAACACATTCCAACGAAAGGAATCACCCAGAAGAATCAATCAGGGCCAGCTAACACCAAGTTGTACTTTGACATACTGTAAATCAGATAATCCAACACAAAATCATGAGCATGAGTAGAGTGCCACTAAGGTTTCTGGCGTAGAACAGTCAACTACTTTCAAAGTAAAGACCACACAAAGAAACAGGAAAAACACTTTCAAGATCCAAACCAGGAACATATTTCCTTTATTATTTTTAAAAATGCTTTACATTTTTTCCCCTGGCAGGGATTGAACCCATGGTCCTGGTCCCTCTACTTATTAGGCTGGCGCGCTACCCCTGAGCCACGCTTGCCCTGTAGTAAAATGAAGGCAGAACTTGTATTTAAGCTGGGTCAGTCTACAAAACCTTTTTTTTAAAAAACTTTGAAAATTCACCAAAAATCCATGGATAAGTTATGAAATTTGGTGAGCTAACAGTGGTCCATGTGTTCTACCACTAAAGCAAGTTTAATCACGATTGGTCTAAAAATCCCCTGAAGTTTCCACCCCCCCCCAGTGCCAGTGCAGTTTCTTTCCTACTGCACATGCGTGTCCCCCATTTCCAAATCAATTCCGAAATTTCTCAAAAAAATTGAGAAAATTTCCGAAGTCTATCAGATTTGAAGTGGCAGCGCTCCCTACATCCAAAACGAGTTTTGAACCATTTTTTGGGCTCAATCAGGCCTACTATCCGTTATCCAAAATCCTTTATCCAAAATCCAAAATACTCCAAAAGTCCAAAATTGTCCGCATGAATGTCTGAAAGAGTAACACCCTTGTTTTGTGTTACAATTGGTGCTCACAAACTTTGTTTCATATACAAAATAATTAAAAAAATTCCTTCAGACTATGTGTACAAAATGTGTATGAAGCAGAAAGAAATTTGTATTTAGATGTCGGTCCTTTCTCCAGGACGTCTTATTTTGTGCACATATGCAAATATGAGTAATCCAAAAAAAATTCCAAAATTCAAAACACTTCTGGCCCCATTTTTTTCAGTTAAGGAATCTTTCAAGTCCATTGGAAAGATGTGTAAGAGTCACTTTGCTGGCTTCCCTATGTTGTAGCATCACACCAGCTCCTTGTTGAATATGAATGTTGTGAAACTGTTCAATTCTATTTCTTGCAGACATAAGTCAACTCATGAAGATTCAAGTATCTTCCTAAATTTCAGTCCATATTTTAAAAACTGAATTGATCCCATGGACAGCATGGCTCTTTAAGGATATTGTAAATAAAGGAAAAAAATAATTCTCTAAATGTGGAGCTTATATTGACAGTTCATATGATAATAATTAAATGTGGTAGAACTTGTGTAATTGATCAGCTATTCCCCTCTTCGTTAATTTATTAATTGGGTTGATATGTCGGTTAATTGTTTTGAATAGAAAATATTTCTCAGACACAACGTATTACTTCTAACATGCACAGAATAAGAAAAATGTGTGTGTGTGTCTTGCTTATTTTCTGACCTAAATCAAGAATATAAATAAAACATCTTGACATACTCATCTATTTTTCATTCCCATCTCAAAGGAACAGAAATTGTGGTTATGGATGTTTTTATCCCTTTTAAAAAGTTTATTTGTAGCTGATATATTTTCTTAGAAAATGTAAATAATAATGATAAGAATTAAGAATAAATAAAATGACATACTTTAATGATTGAAAATGTCTGTCTCCTTGGAGATGTATGTAATCAGAGCTGCCTGAAATCTATCATTTCACCATCTTTCCATTTTCAACACATTTTAAGCAGCTGCTCACTTAAAATTGGCAGGGTTGAGGGGGGAGAATCAGTGGGGTCTTTCTAACCTCTCTGAATGGCTGAAATGCTGCTTTCAAGAAAACTAATTCATCTTTTAACTTGAACAATCATGCATATGAAGCCTTCAAAATCAGAGTTGTCGTGCATGTCTGAGGGACTATTGTTTAGGAAGAAGTGTGTGGATGTCTTCGAATCCGTACAGTTTATCACAGCTGGTGGCAGATTGATGGAGCAGTGCAACTGCTTTCAGGCCTGGTAATTGCTGCTTAAATACTGGCGATTAACCAATCACTTCCTGTGTTGCCCTCAGTAGTCCTCTGTTTTGTTCAGGGAACAGAGAAATTGCTGCTGCAAACAATGTCCATCAAGGGGTCAATGCTGAAGATCTTTCCAGGGGCAGAGTGAGATTTAAAACACACACACTTTCAGAGGAAAGCAAACCACTTTTCATGTACTGAAATATGAAATCCAGGCAGCTTCTTATGAAACTACCTTTCTCACACAAAATTAGCAAGTTTATTACTCTATAAACCTAGAGTTAAGGTGAGGTTTCTAGTGTAATAGATTGGCATCACTAGCAGGATCATGTCCTCACAGATCAAGAAGCAGTGTCCATAGAAATTTGTCTTCTGCTGGAAAAAAATCCCTATCTCATACTAGCACAGTTGCAGCTTGGATAGTGGTCTACCTCCAAACCTATATAGACTCAAAAAAGAAGTCCATTGCTATTGTAGCAACCCAGCCTCCGTTCCAGCCGGGGGGGGGGGGGGGTGCCGCTCCGGGGGTCCCGATTGCTTTGGACCAAGATGGAGGGGATGCATGGGCTGATGGGTATGCATCCCTGACTGACAGTTTGCAATGGGATGACACCTGGCCTTCTGCTTATTCGGATGATGAAGGCCAGCTAGATTCCGGATCAGATTGCGAATATGAGAAACCAGGAGGCTTCAGCTCTCAAGAGCGATTGTTGCCACCAGCTGCGGAGGAAGAGATGGAAACCAAGTTGGAGGCACTTTCCCAGGAAGATAATGGGCCAGATGGCGCTGAGCCTGCGAGGAGCTTCGACCGGAGGAGTAGTATTGTGGCTACCCGGAAAGATTGGAAGTGGAGCCTGGAGAGGCGCTGGTTCCACAAGGGTGGGAATTAAGTATACACTCTGTGGGAAAGTTCCTCAGTTGAGCGGCCACGTCGTTGCTGGACAGACGCATCGGTGGTCTGCTGTTCCCTGGAAGCCATAGTTTGGCTCACCTTGCCAAGAACTATCTTGAGACCTTGTTCATACCCTGTACCTTGGATTGCCTTGTTTGCCTACGGACTAAGTTGCTTTGGTTTGATTCGCTTTGTTTTTACGGACCTTGCTTTTGAGAGATTCCCTGCTTTTTGGATTTACTTTTGAACTTTAATTGCTGATTACCTTGGACTTTTGATCTAATTACTTTTGGACATTTTACCCTTTTCACCTGCAAATAATTGTGCTTAATAAATAGTTAATTGACATTGTCTGTGTGTGTGTGATTAAGGGGCCGGGCCAGGACCCGCGTTGTGACAGCTATTATAATTAATGTGTTGTTTGGTTTTTGTTTTTTTAAAAAAAGCAACTCATTATATCTCTGTTCTTCAGAAATCTTGAAATATTTACTTTTAAAATTATTTTGAAAATATACAAATACTAAAAGCCTGGGTCCCGAATCCTATGTGTTTGCATAGTTTAGAGCAGTGGTCCTCAAACATTTTAAACAGAGGGCCGGTCACAATTCCTCAAACTGTTGGAGGACCAGATTATAATTTGAAAAAAGCATGAATGAATTCCTATGCACACTGCAATATCGTATTTGTAGTGCAAAAAACCCCACTTAAAGCAATATAATAATTAAAATGAAGAACAAATATAAACTTATTAATATTTCAATGGGAAGTGTGGGCCTGCTTTCGGCTGATGAGATGGGATTGCTGTTGTTGTGTGCTTTCAAGTCATTTCAGACTTAGGTTGACCCTGAGCGAAGGCCGCGTAAATGACTTTGAAAGGCCATATCCAGCCCTCGGACCTTAATTTGAGGACCCCTGTTTTAGAGTAATAAATAAGCTCTGCAAGTCTTTCTAAAAATACAGTCCATTGTGGAGATGAAATACATAACCCCAGAGCATAGAAGATGACAGTACTCCTTGCTTTCTTTCTTAATCTGCATTCTGAAACTGCAATATATGGCAGTGTAGATCCAGTCTCAGAGTTGTCAAAATGGCCACTGTTGGATTAAATAAGTTGTTGATTTGATCTCATGAAACTCAGAGACACAGTAGGAGGTAATCACATTTCGGAACAAGACCTTAATGTTCAAATTGAGTTTGGATTGTGTTTTGGTGCTTAGTCCTCTTAAAAACCAATATTTATCAAAATTAGGGAGCTTGTTATTAAATTGGCTTTACATGGCATTTTTCACAAGTGTAGTTAAATTACTTTGAGATCTCCATACACTTAGTCGATAGAGATGCTACAAGGCTGCAGTTTTCTATGCTTATAATATGGAGATATTGGCTAATAGTTCTGTGAGGAAATGTTTGAAGAGAAGGAAGAACTACTAATCCTTTCATTTCAAAGTTCCCTGAGTTAGATTTTGCTGTTAATATTTTTAGGAGAGAAGGTAGACATGCTTCACAAAATTCTAATTATTTTTCTCTGTATTGCAGCTTGATATGATATAACTCTTGCATGGAAGACTGACAAAAATTCGAATTTAGTATTGGTAGTATAGGTTATGGAACCTGTCATTATTAATAGAGAAACTTACTGTATACTCACGTGTATAAATCTAGACATTCTAGTAAAAAAATCAATCCAAAAATCTGGGTATATTTATCTATGGTTTTAAGTGAGTACTATATATTAACTCCTATAAAAATAGAACCATCCTCTACTAGAAGTAGAATGGCAAAAGGTAAAAGTTTACTTCATCTTGGAGGAATCTGAAAAAAATATTCAGATTCACACAGCACAGTTTTTGGCTTTTTTGACTGTCTGGGTAGAAAAAGAGAGGTAGTGGTAACTACTTTATGCTTCCCCTCAAAGGAATGCTGAAAGAGCAGAGTGGGTTGGTGCTTATTTTAGGTTCTTCTGGGTGGACTAAGATCTCAGCAGCCCAGGGTCATCTTGTTTATCCATGCCCCTGATTGATTTACCCTATATAATAATAATAATTATTATTATTTATTACCCACCTCTCCTCATGGCTCGAGGTGGGTTACAACATTGCTAAAACACACATTCATCTAAAAGTTGTTTAAAATACACATATTCAAACATATTTCCACAAAATATATATTAAAATACAAAAATCTAAGATTAAACATAAGATGCAACTTTTAAATTTGCCATTAAAACTGTCGGGGTAGGCCTGTTGAAAAAGGTAAGTCTTCATTTGTGTCTTAAATTGTGACAGCGGATCCCCCAGAGAACATCGTTTTTTAGAGCAGATTGTACAAGAGTAGGTGATCCTTTAGGTCAGGCCTGTCCAACAGGCAGCCCGTGGGCTGCACACGGCCCGCTAGCCCCTTGGACGCGGCCCGCCTACCCTCGTAGAAGGAATAATTTTTTTAAATAATTTGAAAAAAAATATTTTGAAAAAATTCAGGGGAGGCCACTCGGGGGGGGGCGCTCGCGGGCATGTGCGGCAGGGCGGGAGGGAGCGAGGGGGTGGACCAGGGAGGAGGTGACTCCTCCTCCTCTTTTCCCGGCGCCGCTGCGATCGCGGGCGCCGGGAAGGGCGAGAGGGAGCAAGGGGGCCGGCCAGGGAGGAGGAGACTCCTCCTCCTCCTTTCCCGGCGCCGCCGTGATCGCAGACGCTGGAAGGGCGGGAGGGAGAGAGGGGGCCGGCCAGGGAGGAGGAGACTCCTCCTCCTCCTTTCCCGGCGCCCCCGCGATCGCGGGTGCCGAGAAGGGCAGGAGGGAGCGAGGGGGCCGGCCAGGGAGGAGGAGACTCCTCCTCCTTTCCCGGTGAAACAGAAGCGGGCGAAACTGGAGGAGGAGGGGTGGGGGCGTGGCCGAGGGCGTGGCCAGGGGCGTGGCCAGGGCGGGGTGAAATGGCCCCCCAGGTGATCAGTGACCGGAATTTCAGCCCTTGGGCCGGTAGAAGTTGGACAGGCCTGTTTTAGGTAACCTGGACCCATCCCATATAGGCCTTTAAAGGTCAAAACCGACACCTTGTCGGCCAGTGGAGTGAAACTCCTGGATGTTCCCGTAACCAAGCTGGCTGACGTGTTTTGAACCAACTGGAGTTGGTACAAAGGTGGTCCAATGCAGCGTGCATTGCAGATGCCCAATCTTGAGGTAACCAGTTCATGCACTCCAAATCTAGGAAGGGGCACATGTGGCGGATCAGCTAAAGCTGATAATAAGCACTCTTGATCATCGCACCTACCAGGGCTGACATGTGGAGTGATGGATCCAGGAGCACTCCCAAGCTGTGAACACAGTTTTTCAGGGGAAGTGTAACCACATCCAGAACTGGTTGATTCACCTCCACCCCAGATTAGGACCCTTAATGGCAAGCACCTCTGTTTTGTCTGGATTCAGATTCAATTTGGTTTCCCCCCCTCATTTAGCCCATTACCTCTTCCATGTATTCATTCAGGGGTGAAACACTAACCTTAGCTGAATCTGTTTTTGAAGTTTGTTATAAGTTTTGGAATTTTTAGTCAAAAAATCTGAGTCAATTTACCCACAGGTCAGTGTGAGTACTGTATCTTAATTCTTACCTTAAAAGAAACCATCCTCTTCTCTGAGTAAAATGGTGAAATAAGAGGATGGTTCCTTTTGCTGCTGGAACAGGGCCATACAACCCAAAAAATCTCACAGCAACCCAGTGATTCCAGCCATGAAAGCCTTTGACAACACTGTGAAAGAAGAGATTTTGTCAATTCTGGTAGAAATTATCAACTGCCTATAGTCTCTCCAACTTGGCACTGCTTTTGGTCTTTTCTGAATGCCAAAGAGAAATGACAACTATAGCCAGGGGCAGCTGTCCCCCTGAGGTGGCACTGATGTTTTCCCCTCTCCACGGAATAAATCTGAACTTACCCACAAGTCGTATTAAAATCTATTATTTTTGCTCCAAGGTCAATTTATATACAAGTTTATGCAGTACAAACAGTCCCCAAGATTGGTCTTTTGGTTTGTTCTAAGTAGAATTTCTATGTAAGTTAAAACAGATACATATAAATGTAAATCAATCCAAAATTATAAATTATATCGCTTTGGATAGCATAGTGAAGGGGTAACACTACTGTGGTGTTTCTTTTGCTGTCTGTGCCCCTTTTCAGAAGATTTCATTTCAGTTTCTGTCCTTGTGATAACTGGATTTTGAAAAAAAAGTCTTGTTGTGGAAACAAAGGATTGGTGACAAAGCTTCAGTGGAGACACCTTTTCCTTTGCCCCATTATAACTCTTTCAATGTAAATATGTAAGCAAATTGGCATTGTAAATATGTAAGCAAATTTTGGGCGAAAGTATTTAAAGAAATAGAAGGTACTAGCTGATCCCGGCACGTGTTGCTGTGCCCTATTTAGGAGATGTGAGTATGTATGTGCGTGTGTATGTTTGTGTGTGTCTGAGTATGTATATGTGTGTGTGTATGTATGTGTGTGTGTCTGAGTATGTATATGTGTTTGTGTGTGTATGTTTGTGTGTGTGTGTGTCTGAGTATGTATATGTGTTTGTGTATGTATGTGTGTGTGTATGGATATGTGTTTGTGTATGTATGTGTGTATGTATGTGTGTGTATGTATGTGTAGGTATATGTGTGTGTTTATGTTTGTGTGTGTGTCTTTGTATGTATGTGTTTGTGCTTGTGTATGTGTGTGTGTATGTATGTGTGTGTCTGAGTATGTATATGTGTGTGTATGTATGTGTGTGTTTGTATGTGTAGGTATATGTATGTGTGTGTGTCAGTGTATGTGTGTGTGTATGTGTTTGTGTATGTTTGTGTGTGTGTCTGTATATGTGTGTGTATGTATGTGTGTGTCTGTGTATGTATATGTGTGTATGTATGTGTAGGTATATGTGTGTGTCTGTGTATGTATGTGTGGGTATGTATGTGTGTCTTTGTATGTATGTGTGTTAATGTATGTGTGTGTGTCTGTATATGTGTGTGTATGTATGTGTGTGTTTGTGTATGTATATGTGTATGTATATGTGTGTGTATGTATGTGTGTGTCTGTGTATGTATGTGTGGGTATGTATGTGTGTCTTTGTATGTATGTGTGTTAATGTATGTGCTTGTGTATGTGTGTGTGTGTCTGTATATGTGTGTGTATGTATGTTTGTGTTTGTGTATGTATATGTGTGTATGTATGTGTAGGTATATGTGTGTGTATGTATGTGTGTGTGTCTGTGTATGTATGTGTGTGTATGTATGTGTGTGTGTGTGTATGTATGTGTGTGTGAGGCAGGAGGGCAGGGAGCGGAGGAGAAAGAGATGCCCGGGAAAGGGGCAACATCCCTCCCTCCTTTGCCGGGGTGCAGCAAGAACCGGCCGGAGGAAGGCAGGCCTGGCGATCACGGAGCTTGCGAGGAGGAGGAGGCGCAGGAAAGTGCAGCGAGGGACGGATGATCGCTCCCTCTTCTTCTCCTCCTTGGTGGCTTCGTGGTTGCCAGGGTCTTCCTCTTCCGGCCGGTTCTTTGTGTATCCCGGCAGAGGAGGGGGGGTTGCCCTTTTCCCGGGCTCCTTTCTCTCCTCTTCGCCCTGCCGTCCTCCCTTGATTTAAGTCAGGAGGGCAGGGAGAGGAGGAGAGAGAGGTGCCCGGGAAAGGGGCAACATCCCTCCCTCCTTTGCCGGGGTGCAGCAAGAACCGGCCAGAGGAAGGAAGGGCTGGCGTTCATGGAGCTTGCGAGGAGGAGGAGGCGCAGGAAGGTGCAGCGAGGGACGGACGATCGCTCCCTCTTCTCCTCCTCCTTGGTGGCTTCGTGGTTGCCAGGGCCTTCCTTGCTCCGGCCGGTTCTTTGTGTATCCCGGTAGAGGAGGGGGGGAGGTTGCCCTTTTCCCGGGCACCTCTCCCTCATCTTCGCCCTGCCGTCCTCCCTTGATTTAAGGCAGGAGGGCAGGGAGAGGAGGAGAGAGAGGTGCCCGCGAAGAGGGCAACCTTCCCCCCTCCTCTGCCGGGATGAAGAAAGAATCGGCCGGAGCAAGGAAGGCCCTGGCAACCACGAAGCCGGTAAGGTGGAGTAGGAGAGGGAGCGATCGTCCGTCCCTCGCTGCACCTTCCTGCACCTCCTCCTCCTCGCCAGGAGCGGCAGGGAAGTGGGGAAGGAGGGCAAGAAGCCAGCGGAGTAGGCAGGAATGGCGACGCCCGCGCGACCCGCCTCCGTGAGGCGGCGGAGGAGGCGGGTTGGGCGCCGCCGGTGTGGCGGTGAAGTTGCCGGTGTGTGGGGAGAGAGGGGGACGGGATGGGTTGGGGGTGGGGGGATGGGTTGGGGTTGGGGGAGTCGGAGTGCGCAGAGTGCATGTGTGTGTGCTCTCCCTCGGTCCTGCGTGGTGTGGGGGAGGGGGGTTGGAGTGCGCCTGCACGAGCGCTCCCCCTCTGTTCTGCGCTCGTGGCCAGCGCAGAACGGGAGCCAATGGGCGGTTTTTGGGGGCTGATTTTGGGGGTGTTGGAAGGTAGGAAGGTGGGTTTTTTTGTGCCACGAATGTTCCTACTGGCCTGGGGGAATGTGTTGGGTGGGTTTTGTGGTTGGGGGGCCCTCAGTTTTCCCGTCCATAAGCGTCAAAAACGGACGCTCTCTTTTTATATATATAGATAATGAATATTAAAATAGATAGAAGTCCTATTATAGCTTTATTATCATTATATAATAGTATACAATTGGAAAAAAAGGATAAAGATGCGATAACAAACCTATTAACAATAGCAAGACTGCTTATAGCAAGGAATTGGAAAAAAGAAATAAATATACAAATAGAGGAATGGTACAAGGAAGTATGGAAACTGGCAATAAATGACAAGTTAACATGTATATTAAAAGTAAAAAGAGGTATATGGAAACAAAGTGATTTTTATGAGGTATGGAGAAAATTTATTGAAAAAGGATTAGAAAAGGAAGAAGGAAGGTTACCTCCACAAGAAGAAATGAAATTTTGGACGAATGATATGTAAAAGCAATGGCTTGGGGAGGGGGGAGGGGAGCACAGCGGTGAGGGATACAAAAATGTATAAGAAAAACATAATGGCAGATGCTAAAGTTTGAAGTATTGTACCTAGAAATGAATAACATGAATCTGCTGTAAATAGACATTGTATAATATTGTGTTGATAATGATAAAACAATAAAAATATTTTTTTAAAAAAACCTCTTTCAGGAGTGAGTTTCCCTTCCTGGGGGTAGATTTCTTTCACTTTCTGTTGTCTAACCCCTGTTCTTAACTATGAGTTGTTTCATAAATCAGGGACTGCCTGTACTCAGAAAAGGGTAGGAAGGAATATTTAATTAAACAACTTTTTTAAATCTTTGCACTCCTTTTATTGCATGTATGAACCAGTGTAGACAGATTGCAAAATAAGCACATCTCCTCTAACCACTCATGTCAACCTGCTGGATGATAATTTTAGTTAAATACTTCTTGCTGAAACCATCAGTTTATGAAATTTCAAAACCTATTTCAAATATTTTATACTTGTTTGGTGTATTGTTCCCTTAAGTAAACGGATGTTTCTTCTAGTTGTTTGTGTTATGCTATTTTATTATTTTTATTTGTTATTTTTAAAAGAACTATGACCAGCTCAATTTGAGAGACATGGAGGAAAAACAACCCCTCTTTGAAAATGTCTAGAAGGGGTGACACATTTTTTTATTTGGTTTACTTTGTCCTCAAATCGTGGGTGCTGAGCTTCCTATTATGCATGACGGTTTTCCCAAAAGCTCTTAGCATTTTTATCCTAAATTGCACAAGAAATTGTCTGTGGCCTGCATGCAACATTTATTGAGTTTCTTCAGGTTCATGGCTTAAATCAGCATTTGGGTTATTAAGTAAATCAGTTTGAAACTTCACCCTTTCATCTCTTCTCAGGCTGACATGGTTCAGTGCTTTTACTTCAGCTTGTTGTCTTTTCAGCCTGCATTTGTCAGTTTTGCAGAGCTGACAGCTTCTACAATTGAAATCCAGAATTATTAGGAGAACGAGTACTCTGCATGTAAAGTGGGTGCAAATAGAGAATGCGTGTTATTGGCATAAATCAGTCACTGGATGTGCAAAAATAATAGAAATTAATTCTCAAAAGAAACATATGGGGACCAAAAAGGATCGTCTTCAAATCATATTTTGTGGTTCAAGAGCAACTGCCCTACTCATGGAAATGTATGGGGATTCTGATTATTGTAGTCAAGCTATATATTTTTAAATTTATATGTCATCTTTGTCCAGGCATGGATATCCCAATTGAGCATTTTCTCACAATTACTTCCATTTTTTTCATATAATAAAATGTGTTAAGAAAGAAAAGATAAAATAGTTTTGTACTTCCTTTTAATCAGTAGTACCATGAAGCACTCTGGATAGATACAAGGTAGCATTTTTTTGTCATTTTGTGTTTATAGTAAGATGAATTAAGTTCTTCTATATTTTTGGCTATCGTAAACAATGAATTGGAATCTCCCACTTATCTTACTTTAGCAATGAACTCATGTCTACTAGGCTTCATTTGATTGGGCTGTGGTTTTCAAGCTGCCAAGTATTTCATCTTCATTATAGGCATTGTCATCACCACCAATGTCATTGTCTTCAACAAAGCCTCTTTGCAATGATTCATCCACATTGTAGGTTAAAAATGGAGTTAGATATTTTAAAAATCCATTTGGGAGAAAGGCAAAATGTCATTAAATAAATAGAAAATGGAAAATACAATTTGATAAAAAAGGAAAACTACTTTCCCCAGCTCTTTTTTTTACTCTCTTTCCATCTCTACTCCGCCCTTTATTTCAATCTGAAGACAAAATGAAACAGTACAAAGCATGGGGGAGAAAAGGCCTGCACAAAATGAACCATCTTGTCTTTAGGGGAGACTTACAATGAATGAGCATCTAATTAAAGGCATCACAGCATTGTGGCTCCAGAAGTTTCAAACAATCACTTTTGCCAACAATCTTGTAGGAAAAGAAGACCACCAAGGTTTCTAATTATCTCTGAAATGTTTTTTTCATGGAGTTTAAATGTTATAACAAAGTGCTAAGTATGCAGACTGTTCAAATGTCATAATTCACCTCAAAAGTCTGACAATTCAGATGAAGAGGAGAAGGAGAAGATAGGTTGCCAGGAAATTACAGATAATCATGTTTTTTTCGGAGTCCAAGGAACCAAGCAGTGGAAGACCTTGCTCCCCAGCAGGAGGCTGTGGATGCTGAGGATCCATGCCCACCATTATACCTTTCCTGGAAATGCAGGTTTTCAATCTGGGAGGTATTTCAGGCTTGGGCCCTGAGTCTTGAGGTCCAGGCATGGCCATGATCAGGAGTGCTTTCCCAAAGTTAAACCTAGTGCACCAATTGCACCAATTCCTGGAAAAGTCAGGCCTGTTCATGGTGGAACATGCCTTGATTATATCCTGTTATTATTGTTAATGAGGTGTACGTTTTAGCAAACTTCGAAAATTTTCCCAGAAACTTCAACTGGTTGCAAGAGCTGCATCCAGGTTGCCTGGCTACAGGGAACACAGGACTCCCTTATTCAGTTTGACTGGCTGCCAGTCCATTTCTGGGCAAAATTCAAAGTGATGATTTTGATCTATAATAAAGCCATACATGACTTCCAAGTTTCCCGAAGGACCATATCTTCTTGTATGAGCCCTGTAAAGCTCTATGATTATTTGGATAAGTCATTCACTCTCATTATTTTTTCAGGTAGGTTTGCTAGGAACAAGGGAGAAGGCATTATTGGGCCCCTTCTACACTGCCATATAAAATCCACATTATCTGCTTTGAACTGGATTATATGGCAGTGTAGACTAAGATAATTGAGTTCAAATCAGATAATATGGATTTTCTGCTTTGATAACCTGGATTATCTGGTACTATAGAAGGGGCCTTAGTGGCTGCTCACAGAATTTGGAACTTCCTATCTAGAGAGGCTAGGATAGTGCTACTATGCTTTTACAGACTGATGAGATTGGCCTTGTAAAGCTGTTCTGAAGATCTTTAAGAGTCTGTATAGATTTTTTCAACTTGTTTTAATTTTTAATGCTAGACGTTTTAGCTTATTTTTTGTTTTTAAATCTTATATTTTTATTTTTGACCTTTGTATGTTAACATGTATTGTTTTAATCTGTTGTGAACCGCCTTGAGTAACAACAATAGAATAGCAAGCTCACTTTCTATATTTTGACAACTGCTACTATTTCAAATTAAAACAAAAATGCAGACTCTTATGGATTGTTTGCGAATACTTGCATAGACTTTGGGCCATATCATTAGATTCATGAGGTATCTTAATTTCCATATGCCACATATCAGTATCACTTGCATTTCTATCTCTGTCTGCCTGCCTGCCTATCTGAAAACATGGCTGATTAATGTAGGGTTATAAACGGTAAGATCAGGTGGAAGTTGAGTGTAGAAAATGTAGACACACAATTATGTAACTGAAAGTATCAATTTACTCCCCCCACAAAAAAAACCCACCCAAATTTTTGATAACACAGATGTCCTGGCATTCTTGCATCAGGGCTGAGAGCAGACAGACAACAGTAGCACTGGTATAATTTAAGCCATCTGTGATGTTCTGGAAGAGCTCATTTTTTTTGTGTGCCTTAGCAGTACTGCATAGTAGGCCCCTTTAGATGGGTAAAATTATACAGATTAGAAGCAATAGAAGGGTAGACCTGTCAGGTCAGAGCTGAATCAGTTCTGTTGAGAGAACTGTGGAATGAAAGCAAAGATCCATTGCTGGGAATTTAGGGGGGGAAACCCTAAGGTTTGGGAATTTACTCTAGAGTTGTAGCAAAGAGTAAAGTGAGAATTAGAATTCTGTAAGATTTCCCAATATCCCTATTGTTAAGGATAAAGTCTAGCTAGCTAGCTTGCACAACTGGTCTGAACAACTTCTTTCCTTCCAGTTCAATAAACCTTATGAACAATGTGTGCCTAAAATCCTTACCACCTGCTTTTGCCATGTAGTGTGTAAGAAAGAGAATTTATTCTACCTCCTATATTTTGCCATATATGGTTTGTAGGTATGATGTATATGCACACAGAGCTCGCGGGCTGCAAAGCCAACAACAGAACAATCCCCACGGAGGGTTCAAAGTAATAAATCACAAATTCAATGGTTCATCAAATGATATTATATTAATTTCTCATATCAAAGTCACAGAAAGACTTGTCTATTAACGAAGGGTAAAAACCCTAAATGAAATCCCACGCAGGGGTTAATGCTAATATTCACTCAATATCCCTCGCAGGGGTTAATACAATATAGATATTGCTGCTGAATCGCATATCATGAAATCATACAATGTAAACAATCCCTGTGTAGGGGAAATGATAAATGTCGGACGCTGAGGAGTAATTAGTCCCCTCTAGACAGATGGTTCAGGCCGACGGAGTCGCCATGCATATTGAAAGGCCCAGAAGTCCGTTTCACCGGTAGTCCAGTTTTGTCAAGGCAAATCAATATGCGTCCATAATCTGTGAAACATAATTAAATAAGCCATAGGTACAATAGCCCACAATATAAAGGTATTCATACAGGCAGGGTAAAAGGAATACATACCAAAATGAAGTATCAATGTAATATATAACCCAGGCGTAGTAGCCGATCATGGGTGACCCAAAGGTAAACAGTAAAGCACAAGATGGGATATAAATGGATGAGGAGGGTTATGCAAATGAGCTGAGGGGGATTACGTCATTCAACCCGTTTGGCCATTCGGTGTCAAGGAGGAGTGTCCATTTAATTTCAGCTGCTCTCAGTAAGTCATTATTAGATTGATGAAAATTAGGTCGGATTTGTTGCAGGATCATCAGTTTTAAAGAGGACACGTCATGTTTTTACTCTTTGCAATATATCTAGAACATAGAATCCTCAGTAGCTCGATGGATTTTACTTCTGTGTTCAATAAACGGGTTCGTACCTCCCTCGAGGTCATCCCCACGTAAATCAATGAGCACCCACATGAGATCCCATAAATCACAGATTTAGAAGCGCAGGTCCCATAATCCCTGATCTTGAAAGTTCGGTTTTTGGAAATACTATAAACTTCTCTATCTTGGGAGACATTAGCACATACAGAGCAATGGGAGCAAGGTTTCATTCCAGGACTCATTATGCTCCTAATAGGTGGTCTGTGTCCATGAGAGTGTACTAATATGTCCTTGATATTGCGGGTGCGTTTATGCGCTATTAGAGGAAATGCGGATAAGCCCGGGATGTCCTTCAGAAGCGGCCAGTATTGTTTCACTATTTTGGCCAGGCAGCTCGAGTGAGGCGTGTAGGTCACAGGCCACACTATCTTATCAATGGATTCATTCTTTCTTGTGGTAAATAAGGATGATCTGGAACAATTCTCCGCTCGCAGCCTGGCTTTCTGTATGATGGTGGCCGGGTATCCTCTCTCTCTGAAATCCGATGTTAGTCTGTCCGCTGCTTGTGTATAGTCATCCCCAAATGAAGAATTTCTTTTGATACGAAGAAATTGGGAAAATGGGAGATTATAGCGTAAAGCATGAGTGTGATGACTGGTAAAATGTAAATAACTATTTTTCTTCACAGCCTTTCTGTAGTCCCGTATTTTTAGTTGGTGGTTGATGTTTGTGACGGTCACATCAAGGAAATTCACAGTTGTGGTGCTTGTAGTCGCAGTAAATGATAAGGATGGGTGCCAAGTGTCCATCCAGTTCAGGAATTCGGCAATGTTGGTGTCATGATGAAGAATCAGAAATAGATCATCTATAAATCGACTATATAATTTGACCTTGCCAGAGAAGCGGTTTTGAGTATGAGGAAACATAAATTTATATTCCAGATGCGCCATGAAAATGTTTGCCAACTGTGAATTTCCTTGATGTGACCGTCACAAACATCAACCACCAACTAAAAATACGGGACTACAGAAAGGCTAGACGTTACCTATATAAATAGAATACTGGAGAAAGTGCTTATGTAACCTGGTCAATGTCTTCTCAGTATGACAGAGGTAGACAAAACGTGGCCCAGAATACTTTTTATTGTGGTCTAAGCACCCCCCCCCCTTTTTATAGGTAAGTAGTAGGGCTTGGGGAACTATGGCAGAGGCTAATTTTTACTATGTAGCACTCCTTCATATTTTTGGATGAAAAACCTGGTTAAAATCAGTCCACAAAGCAAATAAAAGTTAACCTCTGGCTTTCAGTTCCAGGATTTTGAGAAATCCGGGGACATCATCCTGTGTTATCATTCTTGCAGGCATTTTTTAGACATTTTGGATGATATTTTTCAATGAAAAATGGCAGGTGGATGTGTATGGGTCCTTCCACACAGTCCTATATCCCAGAAATCTCACAATATCTGCTTTTAACTGGGTTATCTGATTTTTGCCTTGATATTCTGGGATATAAGGCTGTGTGGCAGGTTCCTATGAGGAACTTGAACATTGGAAACCACTTGTAGCCTATAGGATGCACATACTCCATAGAACTTTTAAAGGAAAGGGGATATTTTGTCACATTACATCTCTTGTTCTGCTGCTCAGGCCTGCTGTACAACACTTTATGGTGTGAAGGGCTAATCCAAATGGGTAGAATAATGCCCAGGATACATTATTATGAAGAAAATATTCCAAACTGTAGATTCCGGTGCTTGCCACTTTGGAAAGCAGTCTCAAGAACTTCTTTATTTCTTCCACTAGGCCAGGAATGGCAAAAGTATGGCTTATCAGGTCACTTCTCAGTTTTTTGCTAAAGTAGCCTGAGGTCCCTATGAACATGGTAAAATTGCCCCCGAGTTTTATGCAGGTTGTTTAGGGCTATGTGGGATAGGTATTGTTTTTGCAAAAAATATTTATAGGGGTAACTGGGGCAAGGATCTCATAGTAGAGCCTCCAACCCTTACTGATTTTCTACCCCAATACTAACCTAAACTGCTGTCTTGTTATAATACAGGCCTGTCCAACAGGCGGCCCACGGGCCGCACACAGCCCGCCAGCCCCTTGGATCCGGCCCCCTACCCTCCTGCAATAAAAAAATGCAAAAAAAATTCCGGAAAAAAATCCCCCCCCAAAAAGTGTGCATGCTCGCGGCGGCGCAAGCGCCATCTACAGCCGCCACGAGGGAGGAGCCAAGGAGAGCTTCCCTTGGCTTCGCCCTCCCTCCTACAGCATCATGGCCGGGCGCCAGAGGCGGCGAAATCGCCCGCTTCTGGCGCCCGAGAGTGACACTGTAGAAGGGAAGGAGGAGCTAAGAGGAGCTTCCCTTGGCTTTGCCCTCTCTTACAGTGTCACAGCCGGGCGCCAGAAGCAGCAAAATCGCCCGCTTCTGGAGCCCGAGAGTGACGCTGTAGAAGGGAGGGAGGAGCTAAGGGGAGCTTCCCTTGTCATCGGTCTCCCTTACAGCATCACGGCCGGGCGCCAGAAGCGGCGAAATCGCCCGCTTCTGGCACCCGAGAGTGACGCTGTAGAAGGGAGGGAGGAGCTAAGGGGAGCTTCCCTTTGCTTCGCCCTCCCTTACAGCGTCACTCTCGGGTGCCAGAAGCGGGCATTTTCGCCATTTCTGGTGCCCGAGAGTGACGCTGTAGAAGGGAGGGAGGGAGCTAAGGGGGCTTCCCTTGGCTTCGCCCTCCCTTACAGCGTCACTCTCGGGCGCCAGAAGCGGGCGATTTTGCCCGAGAGTGACGCTGCAGAAGGGAGGGAGGAGCTAAGGGGAGCTTCCCTTGGCTTCGCCCTCCCTTACAGCGTCACGGCCGGGCGCCAGAAGCGGCGAAATCGCCCTCCCATGATCGGCCCCACCCCCGTGATCGGCCCCGCCCCCGCGATAGGCCCCGCCCCCTGCTGCGGCCCCCCAGGTGATAAGTCACCGGAATTCCGGCCCCTGGGCTGGTAGAAGTTGGACAGCCCTGTTATAATGCTATGAACAAGGTATTTTAGTATTTGCAGATGTGCTCTACATATGCGCTACATGCCTTGTACATAGGAAGTTTGGGAGTTTTAAGCAAACTGGGGGTTGCACTATGCAACTAGTAACTGTTAAATCAATATCTTGAATATTAGGTATTCCCCTCCTCTTCCTTCTTTCAACACTTCTTGACCCAAGAAGGATGTGTGTTTTGTGTATTCTGAGCATTGTATTTCACATGTGTAAATCACACCACTAACTTTTGAGGCATTCAAAATCCCTCAAAGGAAATAGCTCCATGTGTGTATTTTACATTCCATCTATATACTCTGTACATTAGTATTTCACCATAAGCTCATCACATCCTCCTCATTCACTTGCCAGCTGAAATAAATTAGGAACAGGGAGTTTGGAAATTGATATGTGTGTGCTTTTGGATTTCTGCTTGTCAATCATTTCAAAGGAGGATTGGATGTATAGGAACACAATGCAGTGAATACCTTGCTAAGCCCAGAAGGCACTCAAGAATTGGCTCTTCTGGGGCAGGGAGCATAATTCAGTGAAGTGTCACTTGTTTTTGTAGAGTCCACGCCTGAACTATAAGCCAAGAGCAAAAATATTTGTCGCTGTTCCTCATGGTTCTGGCAGCTAAAGAAAGAAAGGTGTATACTCGAGGGATACTTAGATTTTCTTTTCCCACTTCAGCAGTAACATTCAGATGGAAAATTATGTGCATCTCCACTGTGGCGAGGAGCATGGAGTTTCACATATATTTGAATCTTCTGCTTTTGTGTTATGGGATTGATGCACAAGTACTCCTTTGAGCATTTTCCAAAACCAGAGAAAACAGATGTGTAAATCACTTCTGTTTCCACTTCTACTTCCTTCTGTGTAATAGGAGTAGGAAGTCTCAGTGCTCAAGTTTTAATCAGAAGAATTACTGGTTGAATAAAATATACATTTAATATTCAAGTCACTATGTTATCGAGCTATGATACCCCCCCCCCCAAAGATTTATAGTTCATCAAGAGACTACCACCAAATATATTATTTTTCTTTTTTATTAAGGTCTGGAGGAGCAAAATTCCAAAGAATTAGAGGCTTCGAAACAGACCTAGAAGCAGCTGTATCCTACAAACTATATCAATTCTAAATACTTTTATAAATTGTATCAAATTGATATTTGTGTAATTTGTATCTTTCATACTGTGTGCTGTATCAATTCCTTATATGAAGTGTTTGTAAACGTATGTATCAAAATATAACTTGAAGGCAACCAACTCTCCATGACCCCATTTGCATAATCTTTTGGGAAGGGGACTGTGGCAAAGATCCCTTCAGCCATTTCCCAAGCCAGATAACCCATTGTGTAGATATATAGATAGATGATCCTCTTTCTAACAACATAAGCTTATGATGTTTGTCCATTTAACCTGAGGCTGAGAGTCTGCCACTCTCACAGAAGAGGGGGCGTAATAGTTGTGGATTCATTCACTTTGTATACTGGCAGCCAAGTCCTTGCTTTTCCAAGATCAGCACTTTTGCTTTCGAGTCTTTTATCTTTGTCTTCATGGAACGGGACATTTGAGTTAATCAAAAGCTCATCAGCATATCTCCACCATTGTTTCCTCATTGTGTCTTCCCAGGGGCATCTCTGCAATGGATTGGCTCTTTGCACAGACCAATCCCCAGGTGCCATTCTTCCTGCCATGTGAATTCCTGCCTGTGACTTCAAAGGAACCTGCAGCCAATCCCAGGGGAGGAAGCAGGAAAACTGAATAGCTATCAGAACTGTATAAGATGTCTTGCATTTCTCTGTATCTCTGTACCTTTTGAAGCAAATTGCTTGTACTTGCATCCTTTTTGGCTGAACCTTTGTGGCTTGTCTTAAATCTGGTGAGTCTGTTTCTTTGTCCTGGCTCATCTGGTTTAGCGTATCCTCACTGGGCATGAACCCTTTAACCAAATTCCTAGCTGAAATCACTACAATTATAACTTTATGCCAACCAAATTAATCATAGTATATTTTATGTTCCTAGAGCAAGTGAGGCCCCACCTAAAAAGTCATATAATGCATTATATGGCAGGGTAGACTCATATAATGCAGTTCAATGCTGTTAAACTGCATTATTATACTGTATTATAAGGCAGTGCAAATGGGACCAAAATGACTGCAAAGGTACTAATATAACATTTTCCCAAAGGTTTTTTTTTCTTGTTTCTTCCCGGAAAAAAGTTTTGTTCCATTGCTTCAAATATCTTTTAAATTTTATATTGTGTAACTTTAAATGCCCATAGCAATGGAGAAATTAAAATCAAAGGATCAGACTGAGATTTTTGCAGTTGTAATGGAGTACCTTTTCATATTTATATATTTAACTGAAGATTGATAGACAGATAGCAACTGCCGCATCTACAGCTTTCTATATAGAAGAGAAAGCAACATGATGGTAATATTTTCTTTAATTATTTGCTTGAATATGTCGATTTTTGGAATAATAAGTAGATTCTGGTTCAAGAAAATATATGGCAAGAACATTTAGCAAGGGCATTGAGGTTGCCCACCAGGAGCCAACATGTGAATGGCAGACCTCCAGGTGCACAGGCCACCTGCTCACAACCTTCCGCATTATGGCAGGATCTATTGCTTTTAGATTTTATTTCTAAGGCTAGGTTATTATAGTTCTCTGTGTCTATATGTGCATATAAATTACGATGCATAAATGTTATGTAGTCTGTGCCCTTTTAATCTCTATTTCAGTGATGAGTAAGTGGCAAGTCTAGACAATACAAAGTATATAACTTAATAGGTGCTATCTGGATTTTTTCACCAGCCATAAATGAAGAGAAATAAGAAAAACTTCACTCTGCTTGCATATCTATGTCATTATTATTATTTTTAATTCAGAGGGCATCTTTTTCTATCTAAAAACCTCAAGGTGGCTTACAAACATTTTAAATAATATTTTCCAGTGAATACGTTAAATGACTATGATAACAATGAATAAAACCAATAACATAAGCTAAAACACAATAGCAAACCAATGGAAGAGAGTTCTTTTTAATCCCGTGCTAAAGGAACACCATTGTTTGCTCTAGGTAGATTTGCTTGAATTGATTCTGAAATTTTGGTGTCATTCTAGAAAAGGCCCTGTTATTTGCTGCAGGTCAAATAGCATTAGATCTTAAAACATCCATGGGTTGATGTCAAAGAATGTATTCCTGAGGAATGTAGGTCCTATGATTTACTTCTCTCGTATGGTTGTTGGCTTCTATATAGGAATAAAAGTCCATAATAAATTGCTGTTATTTTCAACTAGGTAATAAAATAAACTTGCTACAGAGATGAAACACTTTACTGGTCTGTTCTTGCAATTCTTATCAACTATGACCCAACTTTAATGCCCTTAAATCTACCAAGGGTTCATCTACAGGGTAGAAT